>VMDR010000993.1:94861-156801 GCA_007922815.1 Macrotus californicus
AGAGGGGACTGGAGGGGAGGGGAAGAAACAAAGTGGGGGGGGCAAGAGGAGGGCAGAAGGGAGAGGGGAACAGGAGGTGAGAGAAGAGGGATAAGCTATTTAAGTGTTAAAAACGAAACATATACTATTTATGGGTACATATCTATACCGTGATAGCATAAAAACATACTGTGGAAATGATATGCACCAATTATAGAATATTGGCTAACTCTAAATGGGAAAAAAAGATAAGGTGAAGGAACTTCATATCTGTAACGTGTCTTTTAAAAAAAGGCAAAGAGACATCTAAAGCAAATACGGCAGAATGTTAACATTTGTTAAATGCATGCCTGATAACACATTTTCTACAGTTTTCTGTAAGTTTGCAATTTTTCATAATTAAACTTTTATATTAAAAACGCATTAAAATACACAGCAACAAATTGCAAGCTGCAGTCTTTATTTGGATCTTGACTCAAGAAAAAAAAAAACCAAACTGGAAAAAGTATACACACACACATATTAGCAAAACAACTGAAAATTTAAATGCTGATTATATGTTGATATTATGGAATTTTTGTCAATTTTTTCCTTGGTGTGGTAATAGTTTAAAAGTAGAGCCTTATCTTTTAGAGATATACACTGAAATGTTATGGATCGATAACTATTCACACATCATTTTTAGATATTGTTTCAGAATAATTCAGGGTTGGGGGGAAGGAGGGCAGCTAAAACAGGACTGGCCTAAGCCCCTGAATTTCTGAAGTTGGGTGGTGGTTACGTTTGGTTTTGTACATGTCTGAAATTGTCCATAATACATTCAGGTAGACAAAAACATACGAAGTTCAATTGTTACGTCAAAACAAGTTAAGATACTCAAACCTTGGAGTACCCGGCAAAAATCAGGGACAAGTTTTAAGAGCGCGCTGCATAAAACGACATGCGAGTCTCCCGCTGCCAGGCAGGGCAGAATTTTCACGGCACTGAATTCCTCTGAAGGATGTAGCAACCAGGGACTTCCAAGTGCCGAGCCAACAAAGTGGGCTTTCTGGAAGCTGCCTGCAGCATGACCCTACCTGCCCTCACTCAAAGAGTTATGCCTCTCATTTTGCTGAGAAAAGAAAAATTGAATTCATTTCTCTGCCAGGTGAATAATGCAGGAAATCAACCTAGGAATTTTAATGCTGCATTTAGTTCTGACGGGTTCAGTAGAGGGAAAAGCAGCTGTTCAAATTCTTAAGCATACAAAATCCAGTGTTTTTCTCTAAACCAGAAGGCAGCTAGCAATCAGAACAAACACACTCAAGCTAATTAGTTCTACCTACTTCTTAATAATTATGTTATTACCAGACTTAAAAAAAAAAGGCATGCAATTTTTGAGAGGTCTACAAAGGAGGGTGTTTTTCTCTTGATCACCTACAAAACCAAGGGATGTCACAGCACTTACATGCCTTTTCTGTTCTGAGAAGTCGACAGTTACAGTTTTCAGAGCAACATAAAACCCTTTTGCAAAATGCGACACATTATTTTTGTAATTCTTATTTGTTTGAAATAGCATTTGCCAAGAAACCAAACCCTGAAATATCTCCTTTGCCAATGGCGTCCTTGAGTTTATGTCACTGAAAAGTGATTATAATTTTAAAAGTACAACCTGACACGTAGAAAAGGTCTTGTTGAAGGCGGATTTTCACACCCTTGGCGTTCTTTCCACGTTTGTGTGTGTTATCAGAGTAAAGATACTACGGCATGTTTCTGAAAATTAAATCTAAAACAAGTTTGTAAAAATAAATTATACAGTTAAAGAAGTAGGCACTTTGGAGAGCAGAGGCAAAATTAGGACTTTAAAGTACCAGAGGAGCAATCAAAAGAGAGCATACGTATCATGATGAAATGCTCTATCCCTTAGAGTCATCTCCCGCAGTCTGAAACTGTCTTCTGCACACAAATGTCCTGTAAACCTCCTCCACTTGCAAATGTTTGTGCTTTCTGACAGCAACCTGGGGCTCACACTGGAGCCTAAAGAAGCTTGCTAATTGCGCCTTCATTGTCTACCAGTAGACACGAACCCCAAGTCGGCAGAGTACCCCCCACCCCAACCAGACAGACCTCTTTCTTCTGTCAACAACTCTTCTCAAGAAGGAGCCATAGCGTTACCACATAATTTAACTTTTCTTGAGTGGAATCAGCCGCCAAAAGAAAGGGTCATGAAGAGTGGGGTCAGCTACTCCCTTAGTGACTAGTAGCCTCCATTCCTTCCAGATCGCTGAGGGCCACAAAGCACGCTGCCCTGAAAAGGCCGATTCCCCCCTAGAGTAGGAAGGTGTGGACCCCGATAACTGCCATAAACACAGGACATGCTGCTCAATGGCTAACGAATACTACCCACAGCTGGGCACCACGTCGGGGACCCTCCTGAGGGAGAGCTTCCAGATGTGGTGGCCAGGACAGACTTCAGAGAGACAGCATCTGAACTGAGCCTTGAAAGCTGACCAGGATGTCTCCATAGATGGGCTCCTGTGCAGGTATTCCAGGTGGAGTGTGCCACTCTGGCAAGGGGAGAAAATGCTAGACGCTGTAGGGAAAAACGAGTTGTCAAGTTTGGCGGGCACATGAGTGAAGGTGAACAAAGTGGGGGTGGGTGCTGGAAAAGTAGGCTGCGGGGGGTCTTGAGCGGGAATGTTGGGAGTTTTAACTCCAGGGGTTAAGCCTGGCAGCTACTGATGACCAGGACCTTTCTATGGTCCCCTATCCATCTCCGAACTTGGCTTCATGTGCACACATCGCTACGATGAAACAAGAGATCCAGTTCCAGCAGCAGGGGGAAGGGAGCTGGCTGCATTGCCCCTGATTTTTGCCTGCCTGGAATAAGGCCATATTTAGCCAATTAAGTTTTCATCCTTTTGATGGATAAAGCCTTCATTCTTTGTCAATTAGTAGAAGGTATGTCAAATGAAACTGGTCTGAGCTTCCCATCCACTCAGTCTTCAATGAGCGCTGAGGGCCCAGCGTGTGCTCTCTGCTGGGCTGGGCACCAGGGAAACCGAGCTGAGCGAGATCTTGGCCCAGCACCCAGGAAGTTTATAGTCTCTACAGTCACTTCAAAAACTGTTTCAGTTTCTTAAAAGTTAAGTAGGTACCTATTCTAGGAGCTATTCTACTCCTGGGTATTTATCCAAGAGAAATGAAAACATAATTCACAAAAAGCCCAGACAAGAATGATCACAGCAGCTTTTTCCACAATAGCAAAACACTAGAAGCCAGCCAGCTGTCCATCTAAAGAAGAGTGGCTGAGTAAATGGTAAATATGTCGATGGAAAATTATTCAGTAGTAAAAGGGGACCAACCATGGATTCATGCAACAGCATAGATGAATCTCAATAACAACATGCTGAGTGGAAAAAAACCACGCTGCTCATAGAAAGGCACAGTGCTGATTCCATTCCATTCCAGAGTCAGCAGAAGGAACCCGCGGTGATGGAAAGCAGACGAGGATTTGCTTCTTGGGCTGGGGGTTGGTTGGAAAGAGCTATGAGGGGGCTTTCTGGAGGGATGGAAACATTCTGTGCCTTGATATTCTTTCCATAAAAACTGAATAACAAAGTTAATCACTGAGCATTTCACTGTATGCAAAATATATCTCAATCAATAAACTATATAAAGCATCTTGGGGCCTAAAGGGGGGGAAAGTGACAAAATATGGTGGAAAGTGTAATGAGAGAGTCTACCGGGCACTTCAGGGTCACACACACAAGAGGCCCCTAACCCAGACTAAGAGGGTCTGGGTAGAGTCTGGAAGAAAGTGACCTGGAGCTGGGTCCTGAAAGATGAGTAAGGGTTAACCTGGTTGGGAATAAAGGATGGAGGAGAGGATATTTCCATCAGAGGAAACAAACGTACAAGATGTAAGGGGCCTGCCCTTCCGCATGACTGAGGGAATTCCTCATGCCTGGACCCCAGGGTAGGAATGGATGGAATAGTATGAGACTGAGGCTAAGAGAGTAAAGGCCAGAGCAGTCCTCCAGGCCCAACACACAACTTCCTGTGCTTCTTCAGGGATGACTGACTTCAGCACGTGGTACGTTTGAGTGAACCCAAGAAAGCTGACCCAGACAAGCCCTAACAGGATGGACGTGAACCCTTATGCACAGGCCCAGATGCTGGCCTGAGGACTAAACAAAGCTCTATCTTAAATCCATCATGTTGAATTTTGTTTTCAGAAGACAGCCCGTGTAATAAATTGTGTTTGGATATGTGATTGGATTTGAACTGTTCCCAAGGGAGAAAAAAACGTATTCGAAGGGTGTGCCATAGGTAAGAATTTATTTCCTCATCTACTTACATCAGTGTTTCTCCCTCTGCATTTCAAAAAGGAGTAGCCCCGCCAGATGCTGGGCCGGGGGGAGGGGGCTGTGAGTAAGCAGGTTTGGGAAGTGCCGCGTCTGGAGACTCACCGTACACATGAGCTCAACAGATACTCTGAAAAAGTTGTGCATTCCCCACACCGGCATTTCCCATACTGATGGGAACTTTTTATCATGTAAAACACGGTAAGAGCCAGTAGAGTTGTGGAACATGTTTTTTGAGATGTGCCTTCTCAGACAATACCCAAAAGAGACAGAATAAGTCTCTGAGGTCACCAGAGCAAACATTTTGGGAGCAGTCCAAGGGCTCAAGTGACCCAAAGCACTTCCTCCTGATCTTCCCCTTTCCTTAACACCAGGTCCAGCAGTCACAGCGATAACAGCTACGTCTACGGAGTACGTCCACAGCTCTAAGTAGTGCATGTCTGGTCTTCAGTAATTTTCCTGCCACCCACAACATAGGCACTATCAGAAGTCCGATTTTATAGATGAGAAAACAGACACACCAAGTCAGTTTAAACACTTGTTTAAAATTCTATAGGCAATAAATGGCAGAGCTGGAATACGACCCCATACGTAATTTCCAAGCCCTGTATGTTACCCGCTGTGCCAGGCAACCTTCTCCATTGTTCAGTATTGGTCAGCTGCTCTCCTTCATGCATGCCTGTGTCCATTCATTCAGCTCCCCACTCAAAAGTCCCGATACATTTGTATAAAGTTCATTATACTGGAAAAGTATGTTTTTAGTCTGTTTTTTATGAAACTTGGTTTAGGAGGTGGGAGAAGGTGGATTCTTTATCTTCTCACCTTTGAATGACAGAAAACTATCACATCACCTACTTTCCTCATAGGAACATGTCTGGTTTTGGTCATTTTGATCAAAAATAATATTTGCCAAGCAGGTTCCAACCTTAGTGGATTTTCTGGGTCAGCCGTGTTTCAGTTATTCAAGCATACTTTCTGAATTTTGATGAAACATACTTTCTGAATTTTCCTGAGCCATACATTCCCAAAGTTAGCCAATGGTCTGAAAATAATCACCTCTTAAAAAGCTGAATCATCAGCAATAATCATCACAGAAGTGCTGTAAATTTGCAGAACTATGTATTTATAGAAGTACTATAAATTTGTTTCAGAAAATAGATATTTTGCCTTTAAGCCCACCATGATTTGTAAAAACAAAAATGAACTGTGTCCCAATGTGGGTGGGTGGGTGGGTGTGGCTAGGCGTGTGTGGGTATCTGAACATCTTAAGCACTGCAGGAGGCAGAGATTGCATCTGACAAACACACCTGCCCTATCTCTAGATCCACACATCCACATCTCTTATCTGACAAGAATGTGGAGGAAAGATTTTCATTTACTGGCAGCATTTGCAAAAATGCTTCCATATTCTTACTAGGAGCAATGGTAACTACTTTGAGTAGGATAATTTTAATGTGATTTCCCCCAGTACTTCCTTTGCTTTTAGGCTCACGCAGTTCAGATTTAGGGCCCCCTCCATCCCATATTCATTAAGACCTCTCAGAGCAGGGTGAGCTCATAAAAGACAAATTTGTATCTGATCTTGCACAATGCTTTACCTCTGGCTGCTGTTCAGCATAAAATAACTTAAAAAATTTTTAAATCTATGCCCAGGTAGTTGAGTCAAGTACCCTAAGTTGAGTTGAGTACATGCACCCCCTTGTGGTATTGCTGCATTCTCCCTTCAAGGTGGGGGAGGGGGGGTGACTCCAGGGCACGGTCCCTGGAGATGTCAGTGTGCAACTGCACTCCCTCGCACCGGAGCCTGGGTGCGGAACAGGATCTCAGGACTCCACACAGACCCACAGACCATCACATCTGGGCCAGAATGGTTCCTCGTGCTTTCCCCCTCCCACCTAGATGCCAGTGAGTAGCAGTTTGCACATAAAAAATTCTATGAGTCGAGTTTAGAGCTCATGTTGAACAGAAGCATCAAGCATCTAAAAATACAGGATGAGCTACTTGTGTATAATCTGTCATGCAAATCTGGATAAATGAACAAGTAATCAAAGATAGCACAACTCTGGTAAGAATAAATTCATCAAAAGTCAGAAATTGAACAGACTCATTGGAAGTAATATTAGTTTTGAAAGCCTTTAGTTTCTTAAAAGAGGATTGGATTGTAATCAAATGGAATATACATTAAGCTTCCATATTGTTGTTATAAGAACATCCCCCCAATAGAACCATATGGAAGCAAGTAAAGACAACACAATATACGTACACTTAAGCTTATATAATTTTAAGAATATGTAATAGCTCCATATTTACTATGCCGAAAGAAGACAAAAACTCAGCATAGCTAAACAGTTCATTTCAACTCCGAGCGCACATTTGAAATGACAGGAATACAAGCTAAGACCCTAAAGATTCCAGAAGCTTTCAGCAAAGGCAAGCATGTGAAGTCTCCTTGAGTTCTAACATCACACCCTCCCGTCTCCTGCCATCTGCCTCTAGCAAATGTCAGTGTAGTCCCTGGATGGAAGCATGCTTCCTTTCTGAATCATCCTTACAGAGACATCTCAAAATATGGCCTACTGAAGTTGAGGATGACTGCCCTGAATTTGGAAGGGAAACCAAAATCATAACCTTCTTCAATAATCCAGAAGAAATCAAGAATTTTCTCATCTAAATGACCAGCGTCTAAATTAATGAGGCAGACAGAAACAGCCCAGGAAAGGGCCACGCCATCTTTGAGAAATGGGAGCTTCAAAACTCAGAATCTATAAGAAAGTGTCCGGGTTTCTGAGGACACGTTAGAAAACAGAGTGTTAAAATCACCTTCTTGTTCGAGACTTCACATGAAGAGGGCTTTGAGCATGCGACTCCTGTTTTTGTTGCTGGAGGATTTGAGACTCGGAGTGCAATACCCTTCGTGCAGTCTGACAACATTCTATATGATTAATTGATTGCAAATCACTGCACAGGGTGCCAAGATCACTGGTAGGAAGCAGGTCATTAAATAAAATTAACTCTGCCGATGTTTTGCTTGTAAATGTTGCTTCCAAAGCCTGACAGCGCCATTCCTTCCAAAATGGCCTCAGTTCACTGGAGAAGCCGTCTCCTGCACTTCTGCTGGACGACCCAAACACTCTATATTTAATCCCAGCACTCTGCATCTTGCGCTCTAGGAAGAAAGAGCTGCAGTGCAGCGAGGTTTGCACAGAGAGAACTATGGGGAAGAGTCACCAGGAAAGGAACTCCACACAGCCTCACTGTGAAATTGTCAGCGAAGGCTCAGAGTCCTATCCCGCGTTAACTGGAGACTTGGTAAGACGTTGTTTTTCCTTAGGTACATTTTCAAACCAAGCATTAGCATATCAAATTAAAATGAATTAATATCTCATCCAGAAAGAGAAGGGATACCCTGGCCTCTTCTCCAAGGAAACTCAACAGTGATTTATCATGGCAAATTACCATCTCCACAGATCAAAACTCAGGCCCAGGCTTCTTTATTATCTGGCTGGAAGTCTGAGCAGAACAGCAGGAGGAGCCTCCTGCCCTCAGCCAGCTGCATCTGGGAGCTGACCAGCTGAGAACACACGGTGCCTGTCAGTCTGTCTAGGGTAAAGCGAAGGGATACATTTCCTAAGATGCCACCACACACTTAATTTTAAGATTGCTATAATGAGTCTGTGATAGTTCAGGCAACATTTTAAAGCTGACGAGTAGAAGGTCTTGCCAGGGAAAGTGGTTCACCTTCTAGGAGTGTATTTAACTAAACAGATACTAGCTGTTTTGCCTGGGGAGATACACGGGACTGTTAAATAGGATTTAGCAGAAGAAAAGGGGTTTACGAAAGTGTTTCATTGATGTTGAGCTGACAGCCACGTTTAATTCACTGGTCTTCGACCTACTTCATTGTTAAAAAACACCCCAGTGAACAGACAGGTTGACCAATACTTACTGATACAATTAAATGCTAAATTGTTTACGTGTCATTTTCCTGAAATGACAGCAATGGGTGCATTTCTACTTGCTTAGAATAAATGAAAGCATTTTATTGGGAACACATTTAAATTTTTATTTGCTGCACACGGCCATACGGGACTGCACGTACAACAATCTAAATGGAAAAATAACCCGTGTAGAAAGATGCTCTCTGGAGGTGTACCGAGAGTGCCTGGACCTAACTGATAAACAGGACTGCACCTCAGTAAGCAAACTTACTCAGCACTAATGACAAAGAAAAGGTGGTCATTGCTGAAGTCGGCCACCTAGAATCCACTAAGGTATCAAAGGCAGACAATCTCGCAGTTGCCCTGCCATTTTTTAAGAATGTCATCTACTATAGGCTCAGTGCAATACAACAGAGAAAGACAAATGTCACGAGATTTCACTTACACATGGAATCTAAAGAACAAAATAAACAAAACAGAAACAAATTCATAGAACAAACTGAGGGTTTCCAGATAGGAAGGGGGTTGGGGGGCTGGGTAAAAAAAGGTGAAGGGATAAGAACTACACATTGGTAGTTACGGAATAGTCACAGGATGGAAAGTACAGCATAGGGAATATAGTCAGGAATGCATCAATAATTATGTATGGTGTCAAAGGGTATTATTACCAGGGGGATCACTTCATAAATCATATAATTGTCTGGTCCCTATGCTGTATGCCTGAAACTAATATAAAATAATATAGGATGTCAAAGGTAAGAAAGAAAGAAAGAAAGGAAGGAAGAAAGGAAGGAAGGAAGAAAGGAAGGAAGGAAGGAAGGAAGGAAGGAAGGAAGGAAGGAAGAAAGAAAGAAAGAAAGAAAGAAAGAAAGAAAGAAAGAAAGAAAGAAAGAAAGAAAGAAAGAAAGAAAGAAAGAAAGAAAGAATACCATCTAACTATGCCCATCTTACAAAAGCTTTGAAACTCACGCGCCCCATCAGCTGGAGGGAGGCGATCCCGCAGCCTGCCTGTGTTGGCTGCCATCGGCTTCACAGCCCCACTAGTTCTTCTCAAGCCCGCTCAAGGCCTCAGTGGAGTCAGGCTGCCCGGCACAAGCTCGAGGCTGCTCTCACTTCTGCTAAAGAGTGCGAGCTTTAACTCCTTCATTCACGCCGTAAATATTTATCAGAGGCCCACTGTGTGCCGAACGCTGTGCTTGGTGCCTGTCACAGAGCCATTAAAGACGACACGTGTAGTTCTCTACCCCCGTGAAGCTTACTCTGCTGTGGAGCAGACAGACATGATGTGAATTATTACACATGTAATTAATTTCCATTATGATAAGTGCTAATAAGAGATGCTTTCTAGTGATTCTGAACCTTATTTTTCTTTTTTTATCAGTTTATCCAGGACTAACAAGGACAGATTGATTCAGGATAACCAAACTCAATAAAGAGACTAAGGTCATAACCCAGAACACAATTTTAGAATGTAAAGTGAGAAATCGTTTAGGACAAAATACTCCTGTTGGCTGTTCTCAACTTTTTCTTTCCAGTAGGAAAGGCTACTCGAAGAGCCCATGCACCCTTGGAAGGCTTCCTGCGGCTACATGGATACAAGGCAATTCATGGGCGCTGGGTGTCCTGTAGATACAGACACTCTACAGCCCAAATTGAGACGTTTGGTCTTGTTGCCAGAAATTTCCCACATTTGGTCCTGAAAGCACGGTTGACTGATGTAACTTCTTCCGCCACAGAGAGGAACAGATGGGAGAAAATGCTGTGCTTTCAGCCCCTCCTCCTTGGGACAGTTCTGGTGAGGTACCAACAAACGCCTGCAGCGCAGAAGGGTAGTTGCCCTTTATATTCTAGTACATTTCCATTCGGAGTGAAGTGCCCCCGGTTTACAGCCGCTTTTTTAAGATCATATTTTAAACTACTGGCTTCCGGCTGACATTTAGGAGATACTCTCATTTTTATCACAGGCCACCCCCAAATCACAATTAAAATGAATTATTTCCAGAAGGTACCAGGGAAGAAAGCGGACGTTCATCGATTCCCAGGACACGCTGTGCACTTTTTTTTCTTTTTCTTTTTTTTTTTAGTTCTTTTAACACTTCCTTCTCTTCTGTACAGACAGGGAATTAAGGCCTAGGATGAGGCAGCCAAAGGAGCCCGAGGGAACGTCTGAACTGGGGCTCTCTAAAGTCCAGTAGGTTGGCGGTGCAGGGAGAGGTGCCGGTTGCTTCGGAATCGCCTAAGGAGCATGTTGGGTGCAGAAATCTGCAGGCCCCAGCCAAGCCCTAACAGACCAGAAGCTCTGAAAAGAGGAAGTCACTGCACTCTCTGGAAAGCCCTGCTGCCTCGCCAGTTCTAGCCACCGATGCCACCCCAGCACCTTCTCATTTAGCCTCACGGTTAGAGGGTGCCCTCCATGACACCATCGCAGGATTGGGGAGCTGGAGTTGGGGGCAAAGTCTCTCCAAGTTTTAAGCCACTGGCCTTTAAACTCCATCCAGTACATTCAACTCCATTTTTCTAGATCCGATTTTTCACAGAGACTAAATAAAAAGTAGAAGAGAAAAGTTGCCTTATTTGAAAACCAGAGACAGTTAACACGGTCTCACAGGATCACTGTAAAGAGCAAATGTGAACACGAATTTAAATGTGTATTTGAATGACATGAAGTACCGTATCATACCACATTATTATATTACATTATTACTTACCCAAAGGTGAATTACTAATGTAATAATAGGGGTGACACTTCCAAACCAGGAGGAGTATAACCTCCTCAATTTAAGTGGGGAAAAAAAGTAAGACCACCTGTTTTTATCAATAAATGTTACTGGAACACAGAGAAACTCATTCTTTACGCATTGTCTAAGGCTGCTTTCGAGCTTCTCCAGTCGCAGAGTTGACTGTATTCCACAGAGACCGACGGCCCAAAAGACTAAAATATTCTCTCTGTTGTCCTTTAAGAAAAAGCCTGCCGCCCACTGGACCGGATGGCCCTGTTCTTCATAGGGAAACGCAAAATAACCGTCCTCAGCTGAACACTCCACATTTGAACCGAGCCCTAGCACTGGGGTCTCCAGGGCTGCGTGGACACAGGGGATGAGGAGGGAGACAGTCCCCAGATTTTGGTGTGTGGACAGGGTGGTGCTTCCTTTGCCAGTTTCACATCATTATCCCCTGAGTCACTGGGACTGCAAGAAACATGCCTTATCCTTTACGTGTGCTTGGTATGTAAATAGTTACCAACTTCCCTTCCAAACCCCACCCTTAGTCACTTTGAGAATAAAAGCCACACTGTACTAGAGCGGTCCAATATGTGGCCCACAGACAACGCACATGTGTGTGCATGTACCAGTATATACACATGTTTTTCATGTTTTAAGCTAAGGATAAAACCCAAGGCCAGGCCTAACCTCTGGAACCTTTTGTACTGAGTGGACCCTTACTACAGCAGCTTGTTCAAACCAAACTGGAACTCAGAGTGGGAATGAACAGGCAGCCACACGGCTGGCTGGCCGCCTCTGAATCCGCCCACCTGTCGGCTCTGCCCTCCGGCTGTGCACTGGGCTCTGCGCACTGAGGCGGGGTGGCCCAGCCCCGTGGGCTCACACAGCCAATCTGCCCCCCAAGACCTATGCGATCAGGAAGCTGGCAGTCAGCACCCGTGGCTCACCCAGCTCTACAAGCAAATGGTGCGTCTCCCTTTCCTGGTACAGAATCTGCAAAGGGAGAAAGTCAATCATCTACACTAGTCAGGGGGGAAGATTAAAATTAAGCCTTTGAGCCCGATCCTTTATACTCTTGTCAAGATGTAGATTTACTGAGAACAAGCAATATTACGGTTTCCTTTAAAATGTTACCCAAAGTGCTAGTCAAGATTCTAGATGATAAAGAGTTGCCCAATGATTTCCCAATTTTGACTTCCACAGGCTCCCATAAATATATCTGAATAATAATTTGATGTCATAATGAATGTTCCCAACCCTTCAGCTTTGGTTTCATTTAAGCAATTCAATATACAGGCATCTAATATCCTTCCCAATCATAAAGAGAGCTCGGTATTCCCGAAGCTCCTAATTAAGGCCTAGGTTTGGAAACACAGCCTAATGAATCTACAGACTCCATATACGCTGCCCTAATTTCTATGAGTTGACATAGGCTTGATAACAGACACCTAGATCTATAAACATATAGGTGTTTATATTTATCACAATTTTACTGTTACGCCATTTTTAACAAAGTTTAATTCACTTCTCTAAACAAGTAAAGAAAGCTCACAATGTAGGTAAATTGTGGTTGAACTTTGGTACATTTATTTTAAAAAATTAAAGCCTTCATGACACCTAAAACTACTGCAATGAGACCAAGAATCATTTTAGCCTGTGTTTTAAGAGTTAAAGTATGTCCCCCCGCCGCCTGCCCCCACCCTCCGCCATACACACATTGAAAGCCTTGCCCCCACTACCTCAAGGTGTGTTTGGAGATAGAGCCTCCAAAGAGCTATTTAAGTGAGGTCATTAGGGTAGGCCCTAATCCCACGTGCCTGCTGTGTGTAGAAGATGGAATTGGGACACAACCGTGCACCCACGGCTTCAGATGGGAAAGACCATTTGAAGACAGAGAGAGCACAAGCCTCTACAAGCCAACGAGAGAGACCCTCGGAAAAACAACCCTGCCAACACCTCGCTCTCAGACTCCCAGCCTCCAGAACTGGGAGGAAATAAATCTCTGTAGTTCGGGCCCCCCAGTCCACGGCACATCCCTATGGCAGCACACTCCCCTTTTCGAAAACACCTTTGTCACTGAAGTCTGTAGTACCTAATGCCAGTTACAGTCTCATGGGAAACTGCCCGAAGGTCTTTGGCAAAGCTTCTTTCCACACAGACTACACAAATAAGGTGCCGCTTCTGGATTATGGAATATTTGTAAAACATGAGAAATTATCATATACTCACTTCTTAAAGACTTACTTAAAATACTGACTACATCATTGCTTTTCATGTGGAAGTTTTCTATTTTCTTTCCATATGTAAAAAAAAATGTCATTTAAAGTTTAACACAGCTGTCTATATATTTTTTTAAATCATTGCCAAGATGAAATATTCTGAATACAATGCTTTGAATTTTGAAAATATTTTGGTGGGCACCAGACTCTATATGTAGTAAAAGGAAACAGTCTTTTAGAATGCAAAGCATAATAAAGTTATAATCTTTTTCTAATATCTACATGACTAACTCAGAAAATTTGGCTCTTAATTTAAATTTTATCATATGCATGGCGACACCATAAGGCTGTAACTACATTTGAGAGAAACTTTTTAAGGTAAGCTGTAAATATCCTTCCCAATCATATCCTTCCCATGTTTTCTAGCTGAAATGGGAGCTAAGAAGATTTCAGGTTACTTTTCATAGCTAGGGGTGGCCAACCTTTTGGCATCTCTGGGCCACACTGGAAGAAGAAGAGTTGTCTTGGGCCACACGTTAAATACACAAACACTAATGAAAACTGATGAGCAAAAAAAGGTTTTAAGTAAATTTATGATTTTGTCTTGGGCGGCATGCAGCCCGTGGGCTGTGGGTGGAGAACCCTTGTAAGAGTCTCCTCTGTTGACTAGTGAAAAATGCAAACATCAGAAACTAACACATGCATTGACTAAATAGTTCTAGAGTTCTCAGAAGGTAGAAGAAAAACTCACAGGAATAAAGTGTTTCTTTGTTTTGCCTCTAAGACGAGTAATGGAGATGAACATTTCATGGGGCCAACTACACAGCCATCACCCTGCTATATTGTTTAAAGAAACTCACGTTTTCTGTTCCCTTGGCTAGTGTCCCTCAGAGGCGTGCAGATTAAGATCTTAAACCAACCATCTCTCCCTCTATAAATAAAACCAAACAGCAATTTAGATTTAATGTTTGAATATCCGATAATTTTGTTCATGAAACAACTTCCCAAACTGGAGAGTAAAGTTCTTTAAAGTGCTCCCCCAAACAGTATTTACAAATAACACGCGGCCATCATTAGAGACACTCTCCTCGAGACAAAGTGGCTGCCGGGAAGAGCAGCACGCAAGGGTATTTATGATCACCTGCAGATACTCAGAGCCCATGCAAGCATTGCCGACTGCAATCCAAAAAGGTTTAGGAGTATTTTCCAAATGGCAATATTAAAGGAAGCGGGGTAGGGGAAGAAAACCATCCCCACCCTCAGGCATTACAACAGGGTTTACTCTGTTTCTACTCCAACAACTTCTTTAAAAAGTATAATTCCAAACAGCTTTCTAGAAACCAACAGTTCATGGTGTCAAGGTTAAGAGTGTGGACTACAGAGCCGTGTTCCCCACTCCCATCCTTGGCTCTGCTTCTTAGTAGCTGTGTGACCCTGGACAAGTCTCTGAACCTCTCTGGGCCTCAGTCTTCCCTTTCAAATAGAGACAGTAACAGAACCATCTGAGCGCATCACTGCATTAAATGAGTCTCTCTGTGTGAAACCCTAGTGCAGAGCTTGAGATTTGGGGTCGGCGGTGGTAAGGCAGCAGTTCAAACCCCAATTACAACCAGAACACAAGGAGCTCAGCAAAACGGCTGAGGATGGGTGGAACAAACCGATGAAAATTCCAGTCAGGGGGACAACTAAATGCATTTGAGAATTTTATTCACAGACAATTTTTTCCATCTGGCTTCTACTGTTCCAAAAACTCACGTTCCCACTGATGTGAGCTGGTCCTGTGTGGCCTGTGCCAATCCCTGAGCAGCTGCCCAGAGGCGCCCGACCTTGGGGCTGGTCCGCAGGTGGAATCTTCTGGGTGGCATTAATGAGACCACAGTTAAAGGCACATTGAACAAAACACCAGCCAAGAATATTAGAGACAAAGGGGATAAACGATAATGGGAAAAAATACAATAAAAAATAATTTAAAGAAAAAGAACATGAGACACATTTTATTAGGTAGAATATTGTGACCTATGGGTCCTCAGTAGTGGTCCCTGATGACCACTCACCTGAGGATTCAGCAGCCAAGAGTGAAAGCAGAGGACGAGGGCACTGCACTGCCCTTGATTCCGGCACATGGACTGTCCCTGTCCCCGGCACTCCCTGGTCCTGCTTCTCCCAGACCGATGTCCACCCCGACACCCACAGGGAAGACACTGGCAGGGTTTGGAGAAGACCACCCTCAGGGGATTATTTTGTCCTACTTTCAATTGTATGAGCCGCGGAGGCTCTGGCATGGTTGGAACAATTTTATCTGGCCCTGACAAGCCTCTAAAGAATACATATCCAATTTTTATTCCACTTCCCTATCACCTCCTAATCTCTGACTTTCTTTTCTCTCCTCCAGGAAGTGCTTATCACGCTTAAGTAAACAAACAGAAGTGGGGTTTTTCAACTAGTTGCAAAACTCCTGTGCTGAAAAGCACACACTGCATTTCTGATCTAATCCCTGCTTACACGGACCAGGATGTTCCTGAGAGATTTAGGCCACAGTGGATTTTCCTCTCCTCTGTCAATGCCCTGAGTGTCCTCGGCCCACACTGGCCACGCGCTATCTGAAGTGTACGCACTTTCCCTCAGCATTTCGCTGGGCTAGGTCTAATTCCTTACATGTGGAGAGACGGGTTTTGTGTATAATCACTGTTTATTTCCTTAGCACATTCTCTATCTCCTGCAAGTGTGCTGCCAAATGTTTAAAGCTTTCTAGTTGGAAGCACAAGGCAACAGAAAGAGATGGGAGATACACAAAAAGCATGCGAGAAATACTTCTTTAAACCAAACCTGAATGTGGTTTAACTCAGACTGAGTTTTTGAATTATACCACGGCCAGTATGCAAAGCCGCACTGTGAGGTTCTGGAAATAGCAAGTTAATGAATCAAAACAGCCAAGCAACATGCACCTAGGGAAAGCATTCTGCTGAGTGACCTCCTTCAGACTAAAGTTGCAAAATAATATATTAAAGTGGTTACATTTTATAACTTCTTCCTGACTCTTCATTTTGTTTAATCCCAATGAACGATTCCATTGTATCTGTTTTTATTTAAAGAATATTTGAAATGATACTTTCAAGTACTATTTCATTCTCTCTTATATGCTGACAAGAAATAAGAACATTATAGCAGTGACGATAAAGAATTACTCACTACTACAAATCAACATCTTTTGGATTAGTAACAATAATTCGTAGAAGATAAATACCTTTAAAACTTTTCACTGTTGAAAAATTCTCCCACTGATGAACTAAGAAGATGTATCAAGCATGGAAGCAAATCTGTGCACAGTTCTGAAGATCTCCATGCTGCTGCTTATTTTATGTTTCTGAAACATTGTGCTGTTGGTGATTTATTTCCCACCCATGTGGCTAGCCATTTGTTTATTCTATTGCATGCCATCTGTTTTCTGGTAGAGAGGTTTCAAGTTCTTTTCATTCCCTACCTCATACCCCACGGAAAACAATTTATAATAGACTTAAATTTAAATCATTTGGATGCATGTGGAGCTGGTAACTCAAGCTGCCTTTCATTGATATTTGGCAAATGCTTTAATGGGATTAGCAAATTGTGTTATTACGAGGTACTTATGGAGACACAACACTTTCTTTTACAATGACAAATGATGTTAACAGTTTCATTGTGGGTGTTTAACAGCAGCACAGGTTTTACTAATGTTCCAGGAAATTGCCCCGTAGACAGTAAAGTCCTACCACAAAGCCTCTCCCTATCTTTTATGTCTGAGAGTCAACAAATACGTGTATCTGGATGTGGCAGGGTCTACTGTGAGGAATAGATACCAAGTTGCTTCACTTTTAAGAGAAGGTTCTCATTTAACCCACAGGCCTGAAAACCCCGTCTGGTCCTAATATGCTGGCATCCTGTAGGCCCTCCAGCCATGGTCTAGCCTGTCGCTACTCACAAGAGATGGCAGTCCCCAGGCTTCCCCAAAGGAAAGTTTATGCCACAAACTTTGGCCCATCAGCACCAATTCATTCCCGTTCTAGGGCCCACACTGATCCTCTCTAAAGAAGAGCCAACCATTCAGACAGAGACACACAGCTTCTTGCTGAAACTACACAGATGATGCTTAAAGTGTTAATTACCATTTTTACAAGAATCCTTGCTGCTTTGGTGGAGAGGGGGTATCTGATGACAGGGCTCGGCGGCTGTCCACAGTTCATGGTTGACACCCGAGGCCTGAGAAATGTCCATCTTGAGGTCTACTTGACTTGTACTAGTCCTTGCCAAATCAGAACTCGACACATTGAAGGGGTAAGTGGCGTCCTGGTGGAGGGCTGATGGAATTGGTTTGTTGACAGTGTTAAGTGACATTTGTACTAAAGCTTCATTGAGGAAGAATGAATTTTCAAAACGTAAACTCTCAGATCGATTAAGTTCCATTACCTAAGAAAATTAAAGAAAAAACAATAATTTCTCCAGGCATTTGAACAAGTTTCATAAGTATTTATTCCCAATAGAGTTTACCAGTCAGCACCACAATGAGAATGAAGTCACGAGGAAGGCTGCCACTGACTCCTTTCTCCCACCCCCTTTCTAACGAGCTAATGCCCCAAACTTCAACCTGCTGTGTATGGCATAGCTTTAAAAAAAGAAAACCAAAACAATAAAACAAGCAGTAGTGCTCTCTGACATTCAAATGTTTCCACTTTTTGAGAGAGTAGCATTTTATTTAACTTTTGCTAGATATGTTTACTGATTTGAGAGAGAGAAAGGAAGAGGGAGAGGGATGGGGGGAGGGGAGAAAGAAAGAGAAAACGAGAGAGAGAGAGAGAGAGAGAGAGAGAGAGAGAGAAAGAGAAAGGGAGAGAGACATCAGTGTGAGAGAGAAATATGGGTGGGCTGCCTCCCTCACACACCCTGATGCGGATCAAACCTGACACCTAGGTATTGGCCCTGATGGGGATCAAACCTGCGACCTTTTGATGTCTGGGGTGACCTCCAACCAGCTCAGTGGCCCGGCCAGGACTCAACAGATCTTTCTTATACGCTCATTAACTTTTACAACTTTATGTACTTATCAATAAAAAGCTTATATGTGCACATAGTCCAGAAAAGTAAACTCCTGGGACAAAAGGACTTGGCAAGTATGGTTAGAGAGGGTGCAAGTGGAACACAGAATCTTCTGAAAGGTCAGTCTGCCCAGGCCTTAATTTGTGTGCTCACATTAACCATTATTAGTGAACGGGGAGTGTGAATTTACTACATCAAATCGACATAAAGAGCATGAGCTTGGAATAACAGGATAGGATTTGACTTGCTAAATTCAGGACCTATACTGCACATCAGTAGCTCACTGATCTACCGAGGTGCATCTGCACATAAGTCTAAGACCAGATCATGTACAGAGGGCTTCTACGGGAAAGACAGCCATGCTCCTGGTGATGTGCCTCCAGGGAAAACTTCCTCTGATTGGGGCAGCTCCAATTCTGGCTTCCTTCTCTTGGTAAGGGCGTCTCAATACACCGTGAGCCCACGATCCAACAGGACCTAGGCCTTTCCAGTTTCCCTATTTCAAATCAAGATACACATGCATTGTCTCTGAATGCCCCCAGCTTCTGCTACCTGCCTACTGAATAACTCCTGTGAGCACCCACACAAGAGGCCAAGAGACAGGACGGCCACGAATGAACCCGTCTGTGAAGAAGCTGCCCTGGACTCTGCCTTGGCGCACACCGGAGATCGGGAGACCGTACCTCCGTGCTTCCCGCAGGGAGCTCGGCGGGGAGGCTGCTCTGCCGGCAGTGCTTCCAGCCGCACAGCAGGCTCTGCTGGGCGCGCACCCGCTCCCGCTCCCTCTCCACCTGGCGCTGGCCCTCCCGCAGCCGCTGCAGGTCCTGCTGGTAGTCCTGCAGCTGCTGGTCCAGCTCCCCGCGGCTCCTCCGCAGCAGCTGCTCCTGCGACTGGCACTCCCTCTCGCGCTCCTGCAGCCGGCTCTCCCGGGCCTCCTGCTCCCTCCGCTGCAGGTCACACCTGCGGTGCCAGCGCCGCTGCTCCTGCTGGAACTGGTGCTGCAGTTTGGGGATGTTGGCCAGCTCCTCGTGCCGCTTCTCCAGGTGGCGGGACTTGTCCTGGTCCAGGAAGGGACTGCCTCGCAGAGAGGGGCCCGGGGACAGGCCCTCCTGCTGCCGCAGAACCAGCCTGTGGATCTCAATGTGGCTATCTTGAATGGTCAAGGCGGCCTGCCGGAGCAGAGAGGAAAAAGGGAAAGGCTTCCACATGGTTCCCACTTGGGGGCTGGAACTACCTCTCAACGCAAAAGTCACGACCAAATTATTTTCTCTTGCGATTGCTACCCTTTCTCTAAGTGACCTCCAAAGACCAGCCTGTGCACTTCCCCTGGGTTTGTCTGCATTTCCCAGGGGTATGGCCTGGGAATTTATATCCAAAAGAAATAAAGCACAAAAGTACCCCCTCCCCTACTTTTGGAAATGGGGTTTGTTGCTGGGTTTTAGGTATTATGAAAGCAGACCTTCTGAATAGGAATTCAGTACATAAATTCACAAGACTCTGTATTCCTGTTCTATGTCTCATGCCTCTTATGGAATTCACACAAAGCTAAGAATCTATACAAACTGGTAGTCTTCTTTATTTGAGTCTCAAGCCCGAAATTACTTAAGCTACATTACATCTATGAAGACATAAAAATGAAAGTCAATCACTTGTAGACTTTCAGTAAGTAATCTTTTTATAGTATAATGCCCAGGAATAGCAACGGATATCACATTTAGGATATGTGAGTGGTAAAGTTAGTCTCGTTACTGTTATTTCTTTGCATTATAGTAGGAAGGTCATGCATAAAACACCAAGCTGAAATCCATTTGATAGATTGCTAACAGGAGGCAGGAACGATTGAGGAAACATAGATACTCTAAAGCCCAGAGGACATTACCAACTAGATTAAAAAAACATTTTGAGTTACGGTATCTGCCTCTGAAAACTTTGGCAGCATCACAGGAAATAATTGCCAAGATTTGGAAGGATTCCACAAAACAAAACAAAAAAAACCTTTGTGAATGCCCTTGGAAGCTTTTAATTTTAAAAGTTCCCACTTGAAGTGCAAAGCAGCACAGAGGGACAGACTAGAAATGGCCACACACTGGGGGAGGGGGGGGGGAGGGTGCGTTTTGACTCATTATGAGAAATTGTTACTCTCCTGGGGATAAGTTCACATTTTTCTTTCCTAAGAATTTTTAAAAGTGTCCCTGCAACAGATGCTGGAAAAATGGGGACTTGACCATTAGTTCTTTGTGAGATCAGCAGTTTCCTAACTTTTGAAGGTTAAAAAACAAAGGTATATGTGTATTTTAAATTGGTTATTGTCTTGGAATAAAATTCAGAAATGTATTCACTGGGGCCTTTTGAAATAAAATTCATATTTTTCAACTTGAAAAGAATTCTTGAAATTTCAAATTCACATAAATATTTAATGCCTTTTAGAAGTTATTATAAAGAGAACAACAATCATTGAGAATAGATACTAATTTCTTTTTTAAGATTTTATTTATTCATTTTTAGAGTGAGGGGAAGGGAAGGAGAGAGGGAGAGAAACATCGATGTGTGAGAGATACATCTACTGCCTTTCATCTGCCCCCAACTGGGGACCTGGCCTACAATCCAGGCATGTGCCCTCACAAGGAACCAAACTGGTGGCCCTTTGGTTCACAGACAAGCACTCAGTCCACTGAGCTATGCCAGCCAGGGCAGATACTAATTACTTTAATCTTTAAATATGAAATAATAAGCCATTCAGGACTTTGAGGGCCTGGGTAAACAAACTGTAGACTATATGTCATCATTTAATTCTAACGAATCTTACGGGCATCGGTACAGTAAAACAAACAAAAATCCAGTATTTTATGTCAAAATTATCATAGGCAATGACAGCCCTCATGTAAGAGTTACTGCTGGGCTAAGTGCTACCATATTTAACATTTGGGACAAGACCACTCTCTTCTTTGCATAGACGTGGAATTTGAAGATTGGATAGTATGTATTTTCACACTTAACGTTGATCATTGGAACAGAGTAGTGTTTGCTTCTCAAGTTTAGGGGAATTCCCAATTCACTCTTTCTTAACTCTCCTTTGCTGGAGTAACTCTGTGGCCTTTCCTTTCTGCTTTGCCTGTACCTCATCTCTAACTCTGCTCTCCTAATGCAGGGATCAAACTTCATTTCCATCTGATTCCAAAGTGCTTACGTAAAAACCTCCATTACGCATGAGAAATTCCATTTCAAAAGAGATGACTGCCGCGAACAGCGATCTCTCGGCGCCTATACCCTCAGACCAGCTCAGCACTGAAAGTGGGTAAGAGAGTTTCATGTTGTCTCAGCCTACTGAGCTGCAACACTTAGGTCGCTTAGGCAGGCCGCCTGGCCGTTCTGAGCCTTGCGTCCACAGAGGGCTGCATTCGACATTGAAGAGTTAGGACTTCGCGAGTGTTTCCATCGGGCAGCACAAGCCAAGATGCCCGATGGTTTCGTCTCCCCAAAGTTAATACGCTACCAACTACATCCCCTCTCAGCACTGAAAGGGTCTTTGTTTTACATGATAAATCCAGTCTCTAAGAACATCTGCCCCAGACCAGCATGTCTAATGTAAGGCAGTAAAGGCATCACCACTAAATTTTGGACAAGACAAGGATGCTCACTGTCACCACCATTATTTAATATATTTGCAGAAGTTCTAGCCAAAGCACTAAGCCAAGAAAATAAAACTGATACAATTCTTGAAAAATAGTCATAATAACATCATTTTTAATTTTTTACTTTCTATCTGGAATATGCCAAAGAATCAACAGAAAAACTATTAAAACAACAAAAAAAATTCAATGAGTGGCCAGTTACAAAATAAACATATAAAAATCAAGATCCTTATTATCAGCAACCATTACTGGGGAAAGAGTGAGAAACATTCCATTCACAATAGGAACAAAGGGACAAATATCTGGGGATAAAGTCAGCACAAACAAAACACAGTACCTACATGAAGATAATCACAGTTTCCCAGCAAAGCATAAAATAAAAGATGAATAACAACATGTTCTCAGAAAAGAGGACTAATTATTACTAAAGTGCCGATTCTCCCAGGTTGAATTCATAAAAACAGGGTGGGACAAAAGTGGGTTTACAGTTAGTTGTCTGTATGGGAAATAACACAGTAATTAATAAATAAAAAGACAAGAGTAAACTCTGTGTTTTGCACACTCACAACTGTATGCCTATTTTTGCCCCACCCTGTGTAATGAGATTTCCAGTCTTGGTAGAGAGGTAAGAAACAAGTCAGTAATTCCAAGGCTCTCATGAAAGAACACACAGACCAGCATAAAAAAGGAGTGAGAGGGGACCGTCACACATGTAAAGGCGATCTAACACTTTACCAATTAAGGGGATGGTGCCAGGACAGGAAATGGCAGATGACCAACAGAGCACGAGAGAAGAAGCCCGGCTCAGTTGAAGAACAAATAAGAAAATATCGAATGTAGCATGAGTTCACATTTTTTCTGGTGGAGACTTAAAATCAGACTTAACTTTATTTCCTTTTACTATTCAACAGGTATAAAATAGGAAGTACGACTGGTAATAAACCAGTATGGAAAAAGTTTAATGTTAACAGCAACCCAAAAAACTAAAATTAAGATAGATACTTTGACCAATTTTCAAATTGAGAAATAGAAAGGGGTGTTGATTGATTATATTGGCAATGGTAGTAAAAACCTAAAGAAAAAATTCTGGTAATTGACCCTAAGGAAGCACAGATATGTTCAAAGAAATGAGTGTGCAAGGCCATCACTGGAGTGTAATTAATACAGAAGTGTGAACTATGAGGAATCGATACATTCCATAGACTGGAACCTTCCACAGCCATCAAAGCCTGTACTACAGAATGACGGCGAGGACACGGAAAGGCATGTGTTGCGACGCTACCGGTAAAGTGATTCTGGAAAACAGGAGGGACACACGCCTAGGCTGACAATAATAATTCTCTCTATAGAATCACAAGTCATTTTATTTTATTGATTTGTATCCTCAGATATTTCTACACATTTGCCTACAATACAACCATGGCTTTGATGTCATTTAAAAATATTTGTTAATCCACAAAGTAAGCAATTAGATATATTCAGCCTTTGCTGTGTTTGGCCTAAGGGAGCATCCAAACCTACAACCCTCCATGCAACCGTGATGTCTATGTCTGTCTCTGCATCTCATCTGACAGCAAGTCATTTGGCAGCAGGCTCTGTGGTCCTTTGCCTCTGGATCTCAGCCCTGTGCACGGTGCCTGGACAGAGAGCACTCGGTACTTGTCGGGAGGGTGAACAAGCAAAAGAATGAAGCACTGCATGAATTCTTTAACTGCTCTAAAGGCCTGAGGCCAACACGTGGAAAGAAAAAAGGTCTAGGTGTGAATTTGAGTTTTCACCAGAAAATGTGAAATCATGCTACACTCACCTGAGAGTTTCCTTGTAAACTTCCAGCCAGGTCATAGTCACCAGCGTTTTTCAAAGATATGAACTGTTTTATGGCTTCAGAAGAGATTGGTGCACAATGTAGAAGTGGTGTTGCCTCGTGATTACAAAACCAGCTGAAGTTCAACACCTCTCGCTGAGTTACAGCAGGGGCTGGCACTTTTTTAAGATCATGCACTGCCTCGCAAATGTTCTAATTTTTAAAATCTGGGAATCATCAAATAAAGTGAATTACATTAAGAGAAACGTTTACAAGGTCAAAAATGGGAGGAGCATAGTTACCTGAAGGCTATATAAGAGACGGGTTAAATTCTGTATTGCTTGTATAATCTGAAAAATAAGATCCGAGGTGTCAGATTCTTGAAAAAGCATTTATCATCCACAAATAGAGGATGGTGGTATAGGTCAGGTATGCTGGGCTCACCTCTGACTGTGAGGAACCTGGAAAACTTCTATATTCCACCTAAAATACACAAAAACATAAGAAAATGAGTAATCACTCTACCTTTGAAAAGCTGCACTATAGTGTTCCCAAAGGTATGACCTCAGGTAGATCACGTCACTCTCCCTAAGCTCTTCTGTAGTGACTCTGCCCCCCACCCCCACCCGGAAATCGAACAATCACTTATTGTGATTGTTGTGTTCACACAGAAATGAACAATCAGTTCAATGAAAGCCCCTCTGTGCAGACTCAGGATTTGAGAAGCATGGCTTCTTTTCACCCAACCATCCCTTAAAACGGAACGGGATGGTGGTAAGGAAACGCTGGACTCTCAGTAAGTGACAGCATTTACCCTGCACGAACCACACTATAAATTGAGCTCTCCTGAGCCCAGGTTGAGGTTGTCTCCCAGGCCAAATTTCAATGCTAGAGAACGTCATGCCTGGTCTTGAGCTCCCTGTTTCATGTTTGAGAGTCACAAAGTCCAAATAGCCAGTGGTGGGCAGAAGAGACCAGACCCAGAGGCAGCCCAAAGGGGAGCACTCAGCTGGCCTGCTCCAGATCCTACCTCTCGGAGTTCACTGGACCCTCGGTGGGTGACTGCCTCGTAGAACCACCACCCACAGAGGCCCCGAATGAGGCGACCAGGGACCATCTGCTCCTGGGGGATGGGGTCTTTCTACCCACACATGAGGGGCACGGGAGGATATGAGGGTTTCCAGTTTCCAGAGTTGAAGTGAACATTTGTCTACTCATTTACTGGCTGTCTTTTCTCACTAGGATGTAAGCCAACAAAGAGCAGCATTTCATCTGTGTGTCACTGCTCTATCCGCAAACCTGCCTGGCATGAAATGGATGCTCATTCCACTCCATAAATAAATATCAGCCACCCCGTGTTTATTCCACACCTTGTGCCATGGAAGGTCATTAGACTCCCTGCCTTCCAGGGGCCTCCAGTCTCCCATTGCTCTCATCTGAACAGCTTTAAGTGAAGCCACAGCTGCCAGTGCTCAGGTAACACTGGGCTTGTTAAATTAATTTGTTCAGGCCGGTGACAATGCCTTGATGACCTAGCCAGATCTCTTCCCTCACACTGTCAATTAACTTCATTATTAGCCAGCACCTCTAACAGAGGAAGGGTAAAGGATGGAAAAGAAAATGAAGTTTAGGGTCATCAGATCTGTTCCCAACCCTCTGAAACACAATGGGGGCTAAGAACCACCATTCTGTGAGTTTTGGAATTCTCTACGCATTTCTGATCTTGCTTGCCCTTCCTCCACACTCCACAGTTTTTGTAATAAAAAGATTGTTTGATATATAACTTTTATATTCTATAAAAATTGGAAACATGGAAATGAGTTGAGTTATGCTACATGTGGTTACTTATTTCCAAGAACCACGCCAGGTTTGATACAAGACAGAAATGTTTAACATCATATTTTTAATGGAGTTGGTCTGCCACCTGGTGGTCAATCTACATAGCTACAGTCGGTGATTTACACACAGGATATTTTGCATTTGGGTCACAAATTTAATTTTTAAAATTCTTTAGAAATCTTTTTTAAACCCTTACCTTATTAAGGACTTTAATTACAAAATGCCTATTGTATATTTTTGAAAATTGCAAGTGATCTGGCCTTATTTGTCAGTTCATTTAGTTTATCAAAACGCCTTATTAATGGCAAATTTTCCAGATAGGTTCATCCAAAGAGGAATCTGGACACTTCAACTCACTTACCTGTGACTGAATCATGGAAGGAAAGACTTTAGGGGTGGGAGGCAGATTCCCATCAAGAGAAAGTATTAGTAAACCACCCACGCCCCTTCCTGTCTCTAATAAAGTAGAAGCAGTTGGACGCTACAAACTTCCAAGTGAAGTCTTGAGTTGAAATGAGAAGGCATGAAAAGAAATGAGTTAGAAGGTGTACAGTCAGAATAAGTGGAGGAACATACTGAATTCCTATCTCTGTTTTGGCCTATGATACTTTAAACACTCGGCCACAGCCATCTATTTCCATGGATTTAAAACTACCTTTGGGCTTGGTTTCTCAGTCATTTGTGTATTTATACAAAAAATATACATATAAGATGGGACAAACACAAAGATCTGACACATGCCATTCCCCACACTGACACGTGTTGGTATTTGCCAGCACGCCTCATTCGATTTTAGATACAGCTCAGCCCCTGAGCCCGGACAGCCCTGCGGAGGCCCACTAGCCACCTCCCAGAACCGTGCTCTTATTCCCTGTTCCTGACATCTCAGCTTCATTGGAAGTTAATAGGAAGTCTTGCACATTTAATTTTTAAAAGAGTGTTATAACTTATGTGGATAGAATGTCAAAAAAGAAGAGGCCTCAAGAAGGAAGGAAGGAAGGAAGGAAGGAAGGAAGGAAGGAAGGAAGGAAGGAAGGAAGGAAGGAAGGAAGGAAGGAAGGAAGGAAGGGAGAAAGAAAGAAAGAAGCAGTATTCCAGGGTCGGAATTATTTCTGCTGCTCCAGAGCCTCCTGGGTGCACAAAGGCCCAGGGCCACCCCTTGGCCAAGAGCTGCTTGGTGCAGTGGGTGAAAGCTAGAGGCTTCAGCACAGAAAGGGAAAGTGAGACCAGCAGACACACAAATAAACACTGAGTTTTAAATCTTTTTAATAACTTTTCAAGTGTTTCTTTGTTTACACCCAGACAATATAGGGAGATCAAGAACATTTTAAGAAGAAATCAGAAAGTATAAACATGAGTATTGAACTTGAGAACAATTCAGGAAAATACATCCATACCACTCTCGGCCATGGGCAGACCAGGGCCTGGAGTTATTTCATTACACACAGCAACGGGGCCGTTTGCTAACAAATCGGTTCACAATACCTTCTCCCCTGCATCAGAGACCGCCAAGTCAGCTCCCACACCCTGGGTCCCAGGATCCACATCCCAACAGCCTCTTCCTCCTGTCCCTTCCGTGACTAGTGCTGGAAGCACACCGTTGAGACAGAAACAAAAAGGACATCATCACACATCAGCCAGTGGACTGGGCTCTTCTGTACACAGCTGACCCATATTTCCCAATAACGAACACCATAAAATCACAGGCATCAAACATTCTATGAGGTGCTACAACAGCGCAGAGCGACGCTGAGACCCTGCCCCCAGGGGGCGTACACGCTAATAGATACCAGACTGACAAACGGCATCAGTTACCGCCCATCTTTTTATTTTTCTTCTTTTCTTGTAGAGGGGTGTTCGTGTGATGGCGCTGAAACCGAAAGGGTAGACTCTGCATCGTACTGTCACCCAACAGGAAAGAGCCGCCTGGGGAGGGTGAGGCTGAAAACAGGCGCTGTGGGGCAAAGCAGGGCGGGCAGGCCCTGCCTCGAGGACGGGGCTGCGAAAGGCCCCCTGGTGGCCGGTCCGAGACAGCAGGCCACAAACGGCTCCAGAGGGAGGGGGCAGAGTGGATCCTCATTCTGAGCAGGGGAAGGTAGGTGGCTGACACTTCATGACCTCACCTGTCCCTATCTCCAACTAACTGATTTTTAAAAATAATTTCCAAGTGGGTTTTTTCCTCAGAAGTCTTGTTTTCCTCAGAACTCATGCTCTAAATTTACAATACTAAAACTGCTACATATTTAACCCATAAAAACATGGAAATATTTCTAGCCCAGAAATATTTTTAAGTGCCACCTACAGATTTCAACCCATTCATTAAACCTCTGCTAGTGGGATCGTATTTCTTTACACTCTGCTCAGCACACACTGATTAAAATGGCCTCTAAAGCCCTTTCACACACAGAATTTCACTGGAACCAGGTCCAATCAGGACCAATGAAATAGATATTCACATTGTGACACTGTTTATGATTTTTTTCCCCAGTGCCATTGTGAAACTTTATTTCTGATAAGGGAAATACTTTTTTTTCCTCTTTGTTTAAATGAGAGTCCTCTGTTACAAAGACGTTTTTGTTTAAGCAGAAACAACTTCAAATTATATTAGCTAAAAATTAAGTTCATTTTGTCCAAGCCAGTCAAAGCTTGTTCACTTATAGCGAAGGGACATTTTATAGAGACTTTTCCACTATTGGGCACTACTCTTAATGCAGAGAGATGCCGAAAGCATCACCAAAAGAATTAACCACTCTTTCTCTCCTCCCTCTCATAGAGACGAGGGCCATCAAATGGGAAAAGCAGCTGACGGAGAGTCCAATGAAGGCAGAAGAATGGAATATAGATCATGTCCCTCTATTCCTGTCTTCGATGTCAGAGTGGACAAAAGGGTCTCCAGAATTTTATAGGCAGTAGACTACACTCATCCACCTGATTGGGTCTATCAAGGACCAAAACCAGAAGGCCTCGCTTGGTCTACAACCTCAGACTGACACTGGCCTGACTTAGAAAGACACAGCCCTCAACGTCAATCCCAGAATGTACCCCTCAGGGTACATCGTCACTAAGGAATGGTATTTTTGTACCTGTCAACCTTATAAAGAGACTCCGACTCTTGTAGCACCATGCTCCAGTCCAGCCCAGAGCTGAGTAGGTCTTTGGGGAACAGGACCCCACCAAGGCAACCCTGCCCCTCCTCTGCATGAATCCTGATGGGAGGCCACTGTCAACAGCCTCTCAGGTTCTGGCAGATATCACGGGTGTCCCTGGGAACTCTCCCAAGTCATGGGAGATGTGGATCCCGACTGGGAACACCGGCACTGCCTGGTCTGCGGGGAGGGAAGGTGCAGCCCTGAGCCCTGAGCTCTGAGCCCTGAGCCCTGAGCAGCTGCGGCAGCCTGACGGAGCCCCTCCCAGCTGTCTGGGGTGAGTCCCAGAGCAGCAGGGCCCAGCATGTATTTTTAGATAGAACTTCCTCAACGGCATAATGAGGCTCTTCTTTAAAAAAGGGAAATCACCCAGGGCAATACAACTCCCCTGATGAACTGGGGCTGTGTTGAAATGAAAAACATATGTGCACATTCTGAAAATAGAAACCCAGGATTAGATAAAGCAGTCTTGAGAGGGGAAAATAATAAAAACTATACTGCTTCCATATATCTTAATTAACCAAGGGATATTTGTAGAGAAATTCTAAGACATTTAATCCTCCAACCTCTAGCTACTAAAGACATGTAAGACCTGGTGGGAGTAAGCTTTTTACCGCCCAAACATAATTTTAAAATATTTTCTAACTATCTTTTTTATGCTCTTATCTCAGTAACCTTTGGGGAACTAAATAGTTAGCTTACCACCGTATGTATAAAAGTACAATTAGGTTCAGGGAATTACCTAAATCAATTCTCTACATTCTATTTTTCTCTATTTAAAAACTATTAGAACAGAGTTCTAATAAATGAATTCTGGCCTGACCTGAAGTTATGACAACACTGATCAAGGAGCTTTTGGCACTTCTGCTTTTTTTTCCAGTTTTCTTCTGAAGGTTTTTAAAACTTGAATGCATTGGGGTGACACTGGTTAATAAAAGTATACAGGCTTCAGGGGTGCAATTCTACAGCACATCATCTGTAGACTGTATTGTGCTCAGCACCCCAAGTCCCCTTCCATCGCCATTTATCCCCCCCTACCCTCCCTCTGACAATCACCATACTGTTGTCTGTGTCTGTGAGTTTTGTCTTTTTTTTTTTTTTTTTTGCTTAATGTTTTCATCTTGTCACCCAGCCCTCCAACCTCTGTCCTCTCTGACAGCTGTCAGTCTGTTCTCAGTGTCCATGAGTCTCTTTCTGTGTGTTGGCTTATCTAGCCACATCTAAGGGAAGTCACGTGGCACTTGTCTTTCTCTGACTGGCTTATCTCACTCTGCGCAGGGCTCTCCAGGTCCATCCCCTTTTACCCACACGACCAAACCTCGTGTGTGTGTGTTTCTACTTGTTCGGGTTATGCTTTCTCCACTGATGTGCAGGAGATTAAGTTAAAGGACTTGTTCTCTAAAGAACTGCGGGAACCCTTTCTTAAAAAAAAAACAAAAAAGTTGAAAAGTTCTTTCAAAACTGTATTCAATAAGTTATATCAAAAATGAGACAGTAAGTTTGGGGGAAGGTACAAAGCTTGTCTGGGCAACAGAGCATTATAACCCACCAGCTCCCTATTCTTCAAGCCCTCGTCCTTGGTTCCAGTGCCATCATTACACGTAAGGGAGGCTGGCATATTTACTCTCCGCTGTTTTTCAAAATGTAAAAAATACAGCAAGACCCCTTCAAGTTGGAACACAGCCACTGCCTTCATTTCAGGTGGCCCTGCACCCTCCGGGGACCACGTGCAGGGTCACCACATGGGCACTGTCACTTACAAGCAGCAGGTGGTCCTGGCGCGTCGTGAGAAACAGGCACCTCTGCGGGGGCAGACTCTCCACACCCTTCCTCGGAGGGGGGCCCTGCGTCGCCCACCTGGGAAGCTTTCACTGCAATTTGTAGGCTCTCAGCTAAGAAGTAGGAAAACAAAAGTAAATTTAAAAATAAATATAGATATACAGGGTGGGCAAAGTAGGTTTACAGTTGTTCATAAGGAAAACAGTACAATCATTAATAAATAACACAAGAATAAACTCTGAGACTTGTGTACTCACAACTATAACCCTACTTTGGCCCCACCCTGTGTGATATACATATATATATTCATATATATTAAATCTAGACCAGGAGCTGGCAAACTATATTTGGCGTGCGTCTGGTGTTATATGGCCCAGTAACAAAAAAATGGTTTTTACATTTTTAAAGAGTTGTCAAAATGCATGCACATGTATGCATGCACACACAAAGAATAATGTGTCCCAGAAACTGTATGTGGCCTCCAAAGCCTCAAATATTTACTGTGCAGCCCTTCACAGGAAAAGCGTGCCAACCTGCAATCTAGACCGATACTGTAAGCATCATTTTATGCTAGAGAATTCAATAAAGAAAAACAAACTTGCATAAAAATACCTCAAGGGCAACTTTCAGTAAATTAGTATGCTGAAAATTTCAATTAATTTAAATATGACATGGGGCATTAGAATTTCAAGACTTGCTACTCTGAAATGTTAGCTATTCTTCAAAAGAGTATTTCTCCAAACATACCTTTAAAAAGAGACCCCTACACCTCACAGGAGACCTACTGGCTCAGGTCGTCCAGGGGCAGAAACGGGATTGGCACTTTCAACAAGTGCCAAAGGCTTTTCAGGAACATGTATGAAGGACACATGGACAAAGCCAAAGGGGGGTAGGATCGAGGGTGGGAGGTGGGGATGGCTGGGGTGGGGGAGTGGTGGTGGCGGGGAATAGATAACTGTACGTGAACAACAATAAAAAATGTGGAAAATTTTTTTTTTAAATCTAGTAAGGTTTTTAAGGAAGTTTTTTATTTACAATAAAAGGTTTTCAACAAGCATGTGGAATAGTATTATTTTGAGGACCCTATAAATATTTCTAAAACAGTGTCCAATGATTTAATTTAGCAAAGTGATAATCTACTCTGTTCCAGGGGCTTCTGGGCATATGATAACTGGAAAGGAGAGTTTGGAGACTGGAAGAGGAAAGAGACAGACAGCTAACAGAACTACAAGGTAGCGTGTGCTCAGGGCTAAGTTCTACCATCCAGGTGTCAGACAGAGCATTACAAAATGATGCAAACTCACAGAGATGGAGAACAGACTGATGATCACCAGATGGGAAAAGGGTTGGGAGATGGAGTGAAAGGGGAGAAGGAATTAAGAAGTACAAATTGCCAGTTCTAAGAACAGGATGCACTTTAGGGATGGGAGGTAAAGCACAGCATGGGGAATGTAACCAATAATATAGTATTGTAATAACCATATATGGTGCCAGGTGGGGACTAGACTTATCAGTGTGATCACTTTGTAAGGTACATAAATGTCTAATCATTATGTTGGACAGCTGAAATTCATACAATATTGTATGCCAACTGTTACTGAAAAATAAAAAGTTATCTTTAAAGTGCTGCAGTAGCTCCGAAGAGCAGGAGGGCTACATTAGCCAGTGGGATTAGGAAGAAGTTCTTTAAGGAGGCGAACACCAAGCAGAATCTTGAAGGCTGGATGGAACTCAGGAGGCAGAGACAAAAGAGGAGAAAGGAGGGAAGAAAAGCAGGAGGCAGAGCAAGGACCGAGAGACAACTTGAGGTATATGATGAATCCATAATTTTTTCCAAAGACAATTACCTCACCCTGCTAAGAATCCCAGCTAAAGCTCTCAGTGTGGGTGTTGCTGGCTGACAAATGGGTTGGATTATCCAGCCTGTGGCTCAGGCAGAGCCTCAGTTGTGCTGGGTTCTCTTGAGCAGCTGGGTCCACTTGCTGCTCCCAGCACCTCTACCCCATGGCTGGCCAGAGGGATGAAGGCAGATCGACTTAGCACCGAGCACTAGTGACCGTTTCTGAGCACTAGTGACCGTTTCCGTGAGGGGAGGAAGGGAAAGCCACTGGGTAAAATTGAGAGCAGGTGACTTTTCTCAGTGAAGACATTATCAAAGATGAGACAGTCACCAGTGTTTCTCAAACTATCTGAAAGTCCCTTTGGCTTTCTTTCTGAAACAGATCTGGCATCTGTCCATTTCTTCCTACTTCCACTCTGCCAGCCTACCACAGCCAGCAACTCCCACCGTCACAGCCTAGACTTTGTCACACTCCACACAGCCGTCGGAGAGTGCCTTTTAAAACATGAGTGAGACCACTCCTCTACTCCACACCCTACCATGCTTCCCATCTCACTTAGAATGAAAGTCCACGTCCTTACCTCCATCCAGGTAATATGAGTCCTAGTGACGCTGGTTCATCTCCTGCCACTTCCTGCCCCTCACTTCACTTTACCTGCACTGTCCTTCTTGTTGTTCCTCAAACAAATGGGGCACTCACCTGCCTCAGAGCTTTTGTACCTTCTGTTCCCTATGCCTGGAATATTCTTTTCCCAGATATCTATTTGGATTTCTCAATTCCTTGAGTCTGCTTATATATCTCTATCTCAAAGAGGCCTTTACTGCCCACCCTACCCAAAGTAGAACTCCTCAACTCCATTACTCTATCCCCCATACCCTGCTCATTTTTCTTTATTGCACTTGACATAACCTGACACATTTATTTCCTTATCTTGTGCTGTTTCAGGAATACAAATTCCAGGAGAGTCAGGACTTAGTCTTATCCTGCTGCATCCTCAGCACCAAGACCACAGTGCATGGCTCACAGTCGGGTGTCAATAAATACTTTCTGAATTTGTCAAACCAAATCCTTTTGGAAGCAACTTACCTTCTTTCAGAGCCGCTGCCAACAGCGAGGCAGCCTGGGGAGGCTCGCCAGGGTCAGGTTTAATGAGGAGGTGGGGCTCCAGGTGGACATCCTCAAACCCACTCAGTTCTCCAAGTTCAGCATAAATATGTAGCTTCTCCTCCAAATATGTACAAATTTGTTGGTCTTGATTACAGAGTATTTCTAGGAAAGAGTATTTACCACAGATGGTTATCCCAGGAATATAACCACCATCATGAAAATCCAAGTTATAAGACATAGAAGTTGCTGATTAGGAAGCCATGTGATCCAACAGCTAAAGTAAAGTTGTGGGGCGGGACAAATCCAAGTTCAAATCCTAACTATCCCATGCAGTGATTGTAGCCTCTAGCGAATGACTTAGTTCCCTGAGCTTCCACTGTATTTTCTATGAATGAGGCACCGAATGAATGCCCATCTTCCTTGTCATTTCCCTAATTCCAGAAGAACTTCCAAAGCCATTCTTCAGTGTGGCTGTCTTCTATCCTGACTAAGCATCAAGCTCAGGAATGAAATTGAGGTGGCTCATCCACAATGAGTGAAACCCACAAGGGAAAACAATGCCAAGGCCAGAAACTGCTCAGGCTTCAGCCAGCCTTGGTCAAAACCAAACAAGATGGTTTGCTTTTACTTCTAAACATCCAATTTCTTTGACCGTCTCTGCATGCATGATTTTCCTCTGATTTCAACATGTCACAGGATTCTTCGAGCTTAAAGGGACCTCAACTAGTGTCTACTCCAGGGGTTCTCAGTCCTCTCTGCCTCAGAATCACCTGGGGAGAGTTTAAAATACTAATGTCTCTACCCCACCCGACACATTCTGACTAAATTGGTTGAGGGTGAGGCCCAGGTATCAGAATTTTTAAAGACATCCCCCAGGTGATTCTAATGTCCAGTCAGAGATGAGAACCATTGAGCTAACCTAATTTCCTTATTTCAGAGAGTTGAAAACTGAGGACTGGAGCCCTTGTGTTCCTTGTTCACAGCCATACGACTACGATTTAACAGTGCTGGGCTTTAAAATTAAACCACCGAAGCCCTGGCTGGGTGGCTCAATTGCTTGGAGCATCATCCCATGCATCAAAGTGTGGCAGGTTCAATTCCCAGTCAGGGCACATGTGGGAGGCAACTGATCAATGTTTTTTTTTTCTCTCTCTCTCTCAAATCAATGAAAACATATCCTCAGGCGAGGATTAAAAAAGACTAAACATTAAACCACTGGATAGCGGTTCTAATGTCCATCTGTGCCACACCGCCCACAGTTACTGTTTCATACATGTTATGTACAGAATTTTAAGACTATATTCTTTTTAACATTAAATATTATTGTGTATTAGTTCCAGGTGTACAGCACAGTGGTTAGATAATCTTATACTTTACAATGCGTTCCCCTGATATTTCCAGTACCCACCTGGCACTGTACATAGTGATAACAATGTTACTGACTGTAATCTCTGTGCTGTACTTCACATCCCGTGACTACACTGTAACTGCCAATTGGTACTTCTTAATCCCCACATTTTTTTCATGCAGTCCCTCCCACCTCCCACCCCTCTGACAACCATCAAAATGTTCTCCACGAGTCTGTCTCTGTTTTGTTTGTTAATTTATATTGTTCTTTAGATTCCACATATAACTGAAATCATATGGTATTTGTCTTTTTCTGACTGGCTTATTTCACTTAGCACAATACTCTCTTGGTCCATCCATGCTGCCACAAATGGTTAAGATTTCCTTCTTTTTTTATAGCCAGGTAATATTCCATTGTATATATGTACCATGGCTTTTAAAAAATATATTCTTAATCAAAAAAGAGGAAAGATGGAGAGATACATCTCATTTAAGCACTTTTAGTACTAGTACTTTTTGTTTTTCAAGTGGTTAGGGTGGGCCTTACGTGCTCAGAATTAGATTAATCAATCAGTCACAACTTTCCATTCATGACACCTGGGCTTTTTCAACATCCACAAACACAGGCAACACTCAGGGAACCAGACGTGCCAGCACTGACCTTGACATTGCTGAATTTTGGCCACTCTTGCTTCAGCTTTCCGCCTCTCTTCATCAGATTCACTTGTCCTTCCCCCTTCTTCTTCTGGGCAACTTTAAAAGACAATAATCGAGAGAGACAACTGAAACCAAATCCAAGCAACTTTAGGTTCACTGACAAGACATGGGTGCTGGCAGTAGAATTACTTTGAAAAAAATCAGCATGAAGAGAATTCATCATGCCCCAGGCCAAGAGATTTGGTTTTCTTGAGTATATAAAGGACCTTACATAATATAACACAGCTCTCAAAGTTAGCCACATAAGATGACTCAAGTTTCCCAACAAACTCACATACACATACATTCATACACACACACACACAACACCAACGTCAGCATTAGATACAACTAAAATAATAATTTTTGGTTTCTACTACCTGTGGGCAGTTCTGTTAATGGGGTAGAGGGGTTGCAGGGAATGGGAGCAGGCGCAGGTTGGGTGGGGCACAGTGGTGATGAAGAAATTTTATGTAAGGTCATTCAAGATCTAACAGATCAAATTACCATTAAGAATGACCACCCCCAACCTTCCTCTCCCACATATAAAAACTACCCTTGCACAATAATTAGGAGTAAATTGACTTAGAGCACTTAGACCCACGCATCTAAAAACGTTTACTGATTGATTCTTCAGTCCCTGACCTCAAGGAACTTCCAATCTAATAAGTATATGTACATAAAAAATGATACTAGCTACAAGGCAGTGATGACAAGCACCAAATGGATGCTTCAGAGAGCAAGTGTTAAAGAATGTCAGGTAAGAAAGAGACCACTGGAGACAAAGAGGTCTTCATGAAGGCAGTGAGCATGAGCTGCCCGAGATGGGCAGGGCTGCGCTGGCAGGGGCGGTGGGGGGTTACATGCAGGCAGGCGCGGAGCACAGCACCACAGAGGAGAAGCTATCCCAGGCAGGTGCAGGGGAGCAGGCTGCTCTGGCTGAGGCAGAGTTTTCATGCAAAGGAGACACAGGTAGAACACTGCCCCCGGCTGAACAGGCCCCCTTCCCAGGCTGTGGACGGAAGGGGCTGTTACCTCTCGACAGCCTGCTGGATCCGTCTCATCCAGTTATTTCGTTCCTCCTTGGAGTTGGTATGAATCTCGTACATCTCCGGGCCAGCAGAAGAAGCACTGATGAGAAACATGCCTCTCTCCTCATTAGCAACTTCTCGAGCAATGAGCTTCTGAAGGGAAATAACGGATGGCTTCTGGTCCTGCATAACAGAGGAGAATGTGCAGATGAAGCAGCACCCTATCTCAGGGGGGTGTCGCACGGGACGCATTAGCGAAGGGAGGCACAGTACCAGGTAAGTCTTAGTATCTCTCTTCCGTGTGTTCCCAAGGGCTGTGGAAGTTGGTGAGATCTCCACAGAAAGGGCATGGTGAAGAGAGGATGGGGAAACAAGATGCAGGAGAGTGGCTGTGCTTAGGAATTGGTGCTTTAACCCTTTCCGTACGAGCCCCGGATATATCCGGTGCCCATACAAGGGCTCACAATGGCTCACAATGGCTCACCTCATACGGCGGGAGTGTCGCAGTGGGAAGAGCGCTGGTACTGAAAGGGTTAAAGGATAACTTTTAGAGAAACCAACGTATCATTGGCCCAGTGTATGCAGGCGATGGCGAAGCTTCCTCTCAGGGAGGCAGGGCTTTGGATATAAATCTCCTGTCCCCGTTACTTGAGGCAAGTAAATAAAACTACTTTGCAACAAGAAATAAAGTAAAATAAAAGGACAACTTTTTAAAAGAGAGAACAATCAGAGCATTAAGAAAAATACCAAAATGCCACAGTCAGCGTTGGAAGGATTTTTCTAGAAGGGCAGGGGATAGGAAATAGTATATCAAATGTTACAAACAGATTGAGAGAGCTGGAAGCCCGCCTAAAGAGTCTGCTGGACTGGGCAGTTAACAGCAACCCTGTTTCCCCAAGGTGATGGATACAGAATCCCAGCACTAAGAAGCGGAATGTGAAAATGAAAGGCAAGGCTGAGGAGGCAAGGCTTCGATTCCCCTGGCACAACCAGTATCTCCTGCTCTTGCAGGAGCACGGCAACACACCTTGTACAGTTCTGCCTGAAAATTTCTCCTTTCCACCAACCAAGGGAGTGTTTCTAATTCATCTTCATACGTCTGACACAGTGCTTTACATAGAGCAGGTCCTCAATAACTGTCTGGAGAACTAGATTTAGTCTAATTCCATCAGAGCACAAAAGGAGGAAAGTCTAAAATGTGGCATCCAAGCAATGAATAAATCCCCCTTCTCCCAATACTGACTGTGACCAATGTGCCCTTCCAAGTCCTGGGGATCCAAAGAAGAATAAGACTCTGATCATAGATTCTGATGTCCAATAGGAAGTCAGCTGCAGATGAAAGAATAGCCAAAAAATGCCTGCTATGGTTTTGGGGGTAAATAGGAAGAATCTCCTTTGGTTTGTGGCTTCCACCACTGTTTATAGAGTTGGTTGCAGTATGTGGTTTTGCCTCTCCCTCATGGACTGACGGACACCTTTATCCAGAACATGCCACTCCATCCCTCACTGCTGACTCCTTGGCACTGGCTTTGCTTCCCCAGCATCACAGGGCTCTCTCACCTCTGAAGGTGTGTGCAGGGGCTTACCCAGAGTACCTCTTCATCCCATCCCTCTTAGGGCTGAAAAAGTGAAAATAAAAAAAGGGCCAGGCCACCGGTCTACCCAGTCCCGTGCGCGGCCTCTGCAAGTGGAAGCAAAAGCGGCTCTGTGGCCATGCTTTTCGAGTCTGGCCATCTCTAGTGAGGGAGAGCTCCCGAGTACTGGGACTCTCCCTCATTCGATTATAGACCTACTGTTTAAGACCCTATCTCCTTTCCTTCTTTCAATGCACAGCTTTAGCATCCTCAGCTTACAATATAAGCCTCTTTGTATAAAGAGGCAGAGTAGGTTGACTTGCTTAAGACATAAGCAAGAGGGAAATGATTTGCACCAGTTAGTTAGTGTTGTAAAAGGAGGGGAGGGGTAGAGTCGGATATTTTAAAAATGGAAAATAGGTAAGTGGGTAGAAAGCAGCATTAACTACATCACATCAGACCAGGAGGCATCCGGGATCTGCCCATCATTATTCACACTAATCACACACAAACACCAGAGATGATCAGCAGTTCCAGTTAAATCTCTAGGAATGGAGGCGACATGTTTACTTTGGAGAGGAGATGTCAAAACCTGAGGGTACAAAGGCCTAATCCAGACTGCAGAGATGTTTTGTTCGTGCCATAGCATTTTAAAAACAGATTTTTTTCCTCTGAATAGTTGTCAACATTTAAAAATGAGAGGATTCCACATGAAAAATTCTGGATTTCTGGGTTTGTGGGAAAGCAGAAGATTAGCAATCCTGGGCCCATATCCTCATTAAAAAACACACTGTAGCTGCGTAATTCCTGCCCTCTTTGGGACAGGGCATGGACTCACTGGTTCACTACGGTCCCTACCACTCTCTGTCACTCCTTGACACCAAGCCCGGTAGTTTGATCATTTACATCCCTGCCCAACCCCTGTAGGCACTGGATTGAAGACCTCTGACACAGAGGGAGAGGAAAAGGAGCTGCTACCTTCAGCCGCATTGTTATGCTATATCCTTTGTGAGTCCACAGAGTGGCTGATTCCACCAGTGGGTAATTCTATTGGCGATTCCACTGTGATAACATGACCTTAAGGTCACTTCCTAATTTGAACTTGCACTTGCACATCTATATGGTCACTCTGTTTTATTGGTCATTCATTTAAAAGTTACCTTCTTTGATATTTAAGACAACCTCCTAGACTCAGTATTCCAGGCTTTAGTAAACATATCTACTTTTTCTTCCTCATTTCATATATTTGGGTCCGACTGCCATTTCCAGCTGAATCCTCTTTAAAAACAAAATTATTTTTTAGGGAAGCTACTCCACCCTTTGGCTACCTTCAGCTGCTTATTTCTGGCCATTTCCAAATTCATCATGTTTTCTGTGACATATAGCAAGCATTTACCTAAGAAGTTTTTTCTAATAGCACAAGGGACAGAGAATTTCACAGTGGGTATTAGCATGAAGATGACTGCCTAAAACACTCAGGTGAGAACTAGCAAATCCATATATTTGTACACCCCTGGCCGATGCACCAGTCCCCTCAAGACAGTAACTACGAGGTACCTATGACACACGGGCTGCGTCAGCTCAAGGTACGTGATGAAACTAAAAAAGAATATAATTTAACAACAGGGTGCACTTGATACTCTAAGGATAATGGTTGCTCTTTTGCTTCCCAATGTCAGCAAGGGCTTAGCCGGCCTTCGTGAAGACACCTGCGTGCCAGGCTAACATCTTCAGGAAACAGTATCAGCATCGTCTTACTGTTGTCCATTGCCAAACACATTTTACCAAGAGAAGCTGGGCTGTGGCTGCCTTCAACCTGGCATTTGGTAGGCTGCATCCCTAAAGTTCCCTTTGATGGTGAATGTGATCCAGGGGAGGCACAGATAACTTTTCAAGAGGCCATATAAGAGGGACAGACCCATATTTGAAGTCATACTGTAAGTTAAGTATCGCAGCTTGATCTGAATCCCTGTGCTCTGTTTGTCCACGAAAACAAAATCATTGTCTGTATGCTGTGCCTGATTCTTGATCTATCATCAGGTTATTTAGCCAACAATATCACCCAAGAAGTAGGATTTGCTTCTCCTTTAGGCCTTTGGTTTTGAAGAGCCTTTGTTTCTATAAAGATATGGTATAAATTGTTTTCTCTTCCAGCTGGGCCCTCACCAACCCACAAGCCAAACAAAACGGTCCCACCTTCCCACCTAGTTACTCTGTATTCTTTCAGAGCATCCCAGATAACAGCCGAGAGCAGTTGCTGGACCAATCAGTTGGTTGTCATGAAACTTGCAAATAGTTTCAGTGGATCAGGGCATGGGGACTTGTTTAAGGCCTCTTGTAATCCTCTGGTGTCGCTTTGTGAAAGAATCCCTGACCTTTACACAACCTGTGTCTCTGTACCGATAAGAGGCGATGTGCTGAACTGATAAGAGGCAACGGGGTAAAGAAGCCTATTGCACCAACCTGACAAGCACGGACAGTCAGGTGAGGCTCTGATCCAGCCTCTTCCTCCCCAGAACCCACCACTGGGCAGGTATGCTTCTTGTTTACTCAGAGCAGCAATGACAGAAAATTCACCAAGCTTTGAATTTGCCAAAACCAGCTGGAATTCATATCTGCTAGTGATACCCAAACATCCTAGCAGTCCATGGATGATAACCACTAGCATTTTAGAGACACCATTATACTGTCCACATTGGTACTGCATCTTAGATTCTTTCCTCTCACAAGGCCTGATGCTCCATGATGCGACAAGGAGTTAGTTGATGACATCTTTCTTCTTTAAGTGAGTCATTTAGGACCACAGGATGCTGTGTACGAAATGTTATAAAACTCTGGTTTTACAGCTAATCCAAGTCTAACTCTACTAGCAAGATTCACATAACATACTATAGAGGTAACTGTCATATGAATAGCCTTAGTAATTAGTAACCATTATAGTAGAAATAAGAAAGAATCTTTAAACTTCAGGTACCAGGATGGTATTTTCTTGCTGGATAGAAGAAACGTCACGATAGTTGTGAATGGGGTTAGCAACAAGCAGAGCAGGCACCACACAATGGGCATAGGGAGCAAGGTGCCAGAAGTGACCAGCACTAACACCTCAGTTGCTGGAAAGTCAAGGGAAGGATAACTAGTTGGCAGAGGGTCACCTGGGGGTGCTTAAGGCAGTGCCTGTTCACCAAGCAGTACCAAACGACTTCAATATTTTCACAATTGTTTACACTGCTGAACCAGCTAACTACCTGTCCTGGTTGTGATAACTCAACACTTACCCTGCCCATTAAATCCAACCAGATGCTTGTTACTAAACACTGCAATCACTAATTACGATGGGAATAGAACAGGAGCATATTTTTGCTAATGACTATTTCACGTCACTAGAAATTTCAGGCATTTTTTCAAGGAAATGTGGGATTAAGCCATTTAAAATATGCATCACATGATAATATACTTACGACTGCTGCAAAGATGTATTTCTGGTCTTTTTCTTGTAAAAAGAGCAGCACGTCAGTTAGAAGTAGAGCTAAGATATCTTCAAAGAAAAAAGCATTATTAGCGTTGATGAAGTAAACCACAGTTCAAATGCCATCATTAAATATTGTGATTTCATGTTTGAAATTTAAATAAATTTATTAGAAATCAAGAGACTAAGATTTAGTGTAATTACAAGACTTTAATAAAAATGCCTGTATTATGATAGCCAAAGATATTTTTATGGATAACTTCACAGATAAGCTGTGTTTAGCTGTGCATGTTTGTATGTGTAACTATAGTATTGCTAACTCTCCAGCAAAATTTAATGTTGTAGTTTATAAAAAGGAAGAAAAATATCCAATTAAAAAAAGGTTTCAATAGACTGGAGCAAGCCCTTACCTTTATGGGGAATAAAAGATGTTTAATTAAAAATGTTAGGAAGCAGTTTCTGCCCTGAATTATATATACAAAAATCTGCTATTTTGTTCCACCTGGATCTGAGGAAGCTGGAGATCCGACATTTCCCTTACAAACTGCACAAGAGTCATCTTCACTGTGCACGCACCGTTCTGACACAGCACCCCCAAACTAGTGCTTCTGTGAAATGGGTAATGAGCAAATGACGTGGACACGCAGGATCTACAAACCGTGCTTCATATTTTACGTTAGTTAACATTCTAACCAAGGTAACGTTTAGTTGCAACATGGCAAGTTGCTGATTGACAAGTACCATTTCGGTCATTAGTGGCAACCACCACCAAACCTCCCAGTGCTCACCTAAGGATGTTAAGATGCATTTAAAACAAACAGGACAGACCAGATGTTCTTAACCTGGCTGCACAGCAGGCTCACCTGGGAGCTGTTAAGCATCTCTATACTTGAGCTTCATCCCCAGACTGATACACTCAGAATTTCTGAGAGGAGACAAGCAGCTGTACATTTCCGAAGCTCCAGAGGTGATTCCAGAGTGTGGTCAGGGTTGAGAACGCCTAGATCAGGCGAGATGCTAGCTACAGAATCAGCCCTTAAGCATCTGAATAAACTGTTTTAGACCCAGAGTCATGTTAATGCCCATTAGCAAATAACAGCACTGAGGAAGCCCTGGCACCAATGCAAACGAGTCTACACGGTGTATTACTCAGTGACAAAGACGACATTCAGAGCCCATCTCCCCTCAGTGGTCTGCCGGTCCAGAGCTGGGGCGGCAGACAACAGACTCTAGGTGAGCAGGTGTGCCGCCTCGCTTTAAATACACATTTGCCAGATTAATATTTCTGTGCCAGCCCTTGGCAGAATTTTCAGTTCCTTTGATTCCAACATCACAAACTTGTGCATTCATAAAATATATATGGCAGCTTTGTGCTTAGAGCAGGAAACCGCCACCAAAGGTTTGTTGCATTGGCCACATGGCCTATGGAAGTGCACACCCCGCTCCTACAAGAATTCTTCCACTGACCCAGAGTGTGTGTGTGGCTACATCTCTGAACCAGGTTTCTTTAGAAAATCTGCCCTTTGTTAAACGAATAACATGTTTGAAAAAAAAAGAGAAATCTGTCTGTTGCAGTTGCAGTACCTTTGAAACGGCCCGTAGCAGTTTTCCAAAACACAAGGCCGTCATACAGCAGAGTCCTTTCTTTGTTTATCAGCGCCTGCTTCCTGAACACGTGGCCGTTCTTGAGCTTTGTGTACGTTTTGTTTTCGATCTTACTTAGGATCTCAAGCCATTTTTGCTTTTTCTCGTATTCGCTGACTTTTAAATCTACTGCTGCAATCATGTCTTTAATTAAGCAAAGAGCTTTGCATAAGTCTTTATGTTCTTCTGTTTTTTCTGCATAGGAAGAAGAAAGAATGAATGAATATCAGACAATAAGCCAGAGGGCTAAGGAAGACAATTTTTTCCCACAGTTTTAAATATAGTTAAATGTGTCCTCCAGATAACAAAAATCTCATAACGAAAATGTTGGATTAAACTCAAATACCACATTATCACCATGCACCCCTCCTCCCAAAAAAACTGTTAAAAGATTTAATTAGAAAAGATTTGCTTATCAGATGTGCTTCAGCTGAAACACTGTGAAAATAGGAAGTCTGGTTTCTAGGGGCTGGTTTGACCTTCCCCCCAGAGCAGGGCATGTCCCATATACAGGGTGAGGCAGAAGTAGGTGTACAGTTGTCCGTGCACATGGAAGTCATACATAAATGAATAAATAACAGTACAAAATTAACCCTGTGTTTCACATACTCACAATTGTAAACCTGATTTTGCCCCACCACGTACACGAACATAGGTCTTCCTTCCGCCTTCCCAGACACCCCACACCAAGTTCCTGAGGACTTAACCAAGCCACAGGTCCTCATGAGCCCTTTCATAAATTAGAACTTCAGGGTGCCCTGAACGGGCCTCAGACTCAGTTGCTTTCCTGGATCCCTCCCTCCATAAAAATAATACTCAAAATTATATTTTATAAAGGCATTAGCATGATGATGAATGTATCAATGATACATATTAAACATTTTTCAAACTAAAAATATGGGCCAAAGCACTGTGCTCAGTGGCTCATGCCAACAGAGTAGATAATCACCAAGTCCAGTTGTTATTCTTTATTTTTTTAATTTTATTTATTTCTTTCTTAGAGCGAAGGGAAGAGAGGGAGAAAGAGAGAAACATCGATGTGTGAGAGAAAAACATCGACCAGTTGGCTTTTGCATGCCCCAAGTGGGGACCTGGCCCCCAACCCAGGCCTGTGCCCTGACCAGGAATTGAATCAATAACCCTTCAGTCTACAGGCCGGTACTCAATACATTGAGCCACACTAGCCAGAGCCAGTAGTTATACCTTAAAATATTGAGTACCTCCTCTTTTTGTTTGTTACAATAAAATTTGTTTTATTTATTTATTTATTTTTTAAATTACTTAATTGTTGTTCAATTACAGTTTGAATTTTCCCCCCACCACTCTGCCCCCACCCCAGCCAATCCCACCCCCCTCCCCCTGCTCCCCCCTTCCCCCTTGGTTATGTCCATGTGTCCTTTATAGAGTTTCCTGGAAACCCTTCCCCCTTTATAATTTTTTTTACTGTTGTTCAAGTACAGTTGTCTCCATTTTTCCACCACCACTTTCCCCCGCCGCACCCAACCCCACCTCCCACCCTTAATCCTACTACCTGCTTTGGCTTTGTCCATGGGTCCTTTACACATTTTCCTTGATGACTCTTCCCCTTCTTTCCCCCATTATCCCCCTTCCCCCTCCCCTCTGGTTTCTGTTTGTTATTTATTTCAATGTCTCTGGTTATATTTTGCTTATTTGTTTTGTTGATTAGGTTCCACTTATAGGTGAGATCATACGTTATTTGTCTTTAAACACCTGGCTTATTTCACTTAGCATAGTGCTCTTCAGTTCCATCCATGCTGTTGCAAAGGGCAGGAGCTCCTTCTTTCTCTCTGCTGCGTAGAATTCCATTGTGTAAATGTACCACAGTTTTTTGATCCACTCATTGACTGATGGGCACTTAGGTTGCTTCCAGCACTTGGCTATTATAAATTGTGTTGCTGTGAACATTGGGGTACATAGGTTCTTTGAATGGGTGTTTCAGGATTCTTAGGGTATAATTCCAGCAATGAAATTGCTGGGTCAAAAGGCAGTTCCATTTTTAGTTTTCTGAGGAAATTCCACACTGTTTTCCACAGTGGCTGCACCAGTCTACAATCCCACCAACAGTGCACTAGGGCTCCCTTTTCTCCATATCCTCTCCAATACTTGTCTGTTGATTTATTTATGATGGCCATTCTGACCAGTGTCAGGTGGTATCTCATGGTGGTTTTAATTTGCATCTCTCTGATGGCTAGTGATGCTGAGCATCCTTTCCCATGTCTCTGGGCCCTCTGTATGTCCTCCTTGGAGAAGTGTCTATTCAGGTCCTTTGCCCATTTTTTAATTGGATTATTTGTCTTCTGGAGTGGAGTAGTGTGAGTTCTTTATATATTTAGGAGATCAAACCTTTGTCTGAAGTATCATTGGCAAATCTATTTTCCCATACAGTTGGTTCTCTTTTCATTCTACTGATGTTTTCTTTAGCCATGCAGAGCTTTTTAATTTGATGAAGCCCCATTTGTTTATTCTTTCCTTTATGTCCCTTGCTGTAGCAGACATATCAGTGAAAATATTGCTACACAGAATATCTGAGATTTTCCTGCCTATCTTCTCCTCTAGGACTTTTATGATGTCATGACTTATATTTAAGTCTTTTATCCATCTTGAGTTTATTTTTGTGTGTGGTGTAAGTTGGTAGTCAAGTTTTATTTTTTTGCATGTAGCTGTCCAGATTTCCCAACATTGTTTGTTGAAGAGGCTATTTTTACTCCATTTTATGTTTCTGCCCCCTTTGTCAAATATTAATTAACCATAAAGACATGGGTTTATTTCTGGGCTCTCTATTCTGTCCCATTGATCTATGTGTCTGTTCTTATGCCAGTACCAGACTGTTTTGATTACTGTGGCCTTATAATATAGTTTGATGTCAGGTGTTGTGATCCCTCCTACTTTGTTCTTCCTCAAAACTGCTGCATCTATTCGGGAATCATTTGTTTATGATTCCATATAAATTTTTGGATTGTTTGCCCTTTATCTGTGAAATATGTCATTGGTATTTTAACAGGGATTCTGTTGAATCTATAAATTGCTTTGAGTAGTATGGACATTTTGATTAGTTAATTCTTCTTCATTCAGTTTTGGAAGATTATATTTTTCTAGAAATTTGTCCATTTTACCCAGGTTTTCAAATTTCTTGGCATATAGTTATCTGTAGTAATTTCTTACAATCCTTTGTATTTCTGTGGTATCAGTTGTAATTTCTTCTCTTTCATTTCTGATTTTATTCATTTGGGTCCTCTCCCTTTCTTTCTTGATGAGTCTGGTTAAAAGCTTGTCAATTCTGTTTATCTTTTCAAAGAACCAGCTCCTGGATTTATTATTGATCCTTTGAATTGTTCTTTTAGTCTGTATGTCATTTAATTCTGCTCTAATTTTGATTATTTCCTTCTTTCTACTCATTCTTGGCTTTGTTTGTTGTTGTTCCTCCAGTTCTTGTAGATGTAGGGTTTAGGTTGTTTATCTGAAATGTTTCTAGCTTTTTTAGGTAGGCCTGTATCCCTATGAACTTCCCTCTCGAGACTGCCTTTGCTGTGTCCACCTCCTCTTATCTCTGGATTATCTTAAGAAAAATCTCTGGAGGATTTTCTGGAACAGCCTCCTGAAACTTTGGGTGAAACTGACTGTAGCTATTTTCTATATTTGAGGATTTACAAAACCACCCACTTGATGTTTATTGAGGCAAATGGAATTGAAGGGGAACGCTTCAGGAGATTAGAAGGTGCTAAAATATGAGAAAAATTGGCAGAGATTATAAAAGCTTCTCTAGAGCTAGAGCAGCAGAAATAAACACGGCAGAATAGCAGTCAGATGGAATGAGCACAAGTCCTCCAAAGGGTCTACGTACTTCAAGTTTTAAGTGTCTTAAATAGATATTTGAGGATCTGTCAGAAAACCTCAAGGAACAGATCCAGACACTCCTCTGAAACAAGGACAATTCTTTCTCACTGCCCATGGAAGAATACCCCTCACTATTTTACTACACCTACTGGCCACTAAGCAGCACCCCCCAATAAAGTTCTTTTAAAGAGTATATTTCACAAATAGGAAAGTTGAGTAGAGAAAGTCAAAGCTGAGTTTACAAGGTGACTTGGAGTAAGGCCAAGAAAAGGCTCGAAGTCTTTTGACTTTCAGAGACAAATTAGTGCCTTACCATAGCTTGCTACTTGAAGTATAGGAGCATCAGCCCCACCTGGGAGTGTTGTTAAAAATACTTCCCTTGGGTTCTACCTCAGACCTACCAAATCAGAATCTACACCTAAACAAGATCCTCAGGCGATTCCTAATACAGTTTGAGAAGCACTAGCAATGTTCCCAGTAGCCAGAGAGAACTGGCTATTGGTAGTCTGACCTAAGGAGGTGGTGCCCACGGCCACTATGACAGCTGTGTGTGAGGGGTCAAATGTTTTCATCATCAACTGGCACACAGCAGGCAACTGTTGTTCATTCTGCCATGAAGCTGGCATGGAATGATTCTTGGAGCTGACCTAATACAATTGACACACTTTAGTCTTTGAAGTACTGCATTAAGCTTAAGAGAATATGAAAATAATACACACTGGAAGTCTTGATTTTGTTTTCATTCTTTTCCAGAAAACAAAATATATGAGGCTTTTCTCTGTACATTGTGCTTTCATTTCCTTCTATGTTATATCAGAGGAGCAATAAGAATGGGACACAAGCAAGAGACACTATTCACTTAGTTAGAGTCCTTCTCAGAAAAAGGATGTTAGAAGCTGACTGTTTTTAGAGTTGGCATATAAGATCTCATTGATCTTACATGGCATCTTAATGAAAACGGTGTCTTTTTTGTCATCTCTAGGTCAACTGATCATAAGAAAGATAACGAAAACAGTTCCCACTTCCTGGGCACCTAGTTTATACCCAGCAGTCTCTGCATGGGCACTTTCTGAGAAACTCTCACTTAATCCTCACAACAAGCCCACAAGATAAGGATTATTATTCTTACTTGGTAGTGGAGAAAACTGAGGCTCATTTAATTAACTTGTCCAACTAATGAGCGGCAGAAACAAGTATATGCAGCAGCAATGCAAGTGTACACAATTCCAAACCCAAGTCCTTGTTAATATGACATACTATCCTCCAGTAATAACAAGGTTGAGATCAATAAGTTAGTTTGAGGAAGAGGCATTTTTATTTATTCACTCATTGCAGTGATGTGGGTGTTTATTGACAGGCTATCCTATACTGGCCACTGCAGTAGGCATTGAAGATCCAGTTGTGAACCAGACAGAAGCCTTCTACACCCCTCTGAGAGCTTACAGTCTGGCCATGTGCATTAACAGCTCCTTAAAGGATGCCCAGATGTTACTTCCTGGAACTTAATAAATTGACAGGGTCAAAAAGAGTATCTTCATAAAGCATTCTCAATCTAATAATTCATTGCTTTGGAGAGCTGATTTTGTTGCTAGGATCAATCACATGTGTTTCATGAGACTGCTGGGGAGGTAGTAGGAAGATGAGGATGAAGAGGTATTAAGAAGGTCTGGATATGAAGAAACTGTAGAAGGGAAAGGCAAGGTCAAAGTCTGAAGAAGCCTGACTGGTTTGGGCTGCTTGGAGGACTTCAGGCTATTGATAACTTAAAGATAACTTTTCAAAATAGATCTTAATTCCTAAGGCTTTAACAGTTTTTCCATAATGAAAATCTTTATGAATCAGAGGCCACAAGCATCTCTGGCCCTTTACAACAGCTCAGGTACGTTTCAGACTAACGAAAGAGGCCAACGTTTGCCCCAAAGGCCATCACTCACCCTTTGTGTACTGCAGTATCCTCTCCACTAAGACGGGGTATTTCGTGATGCGCTGAGTGACTAGCAGGATGCATTCTGGAATTCCTCGACGTCGAGCCAAAAGATTACTATTTCGGAGCTTAAAAAATATAGATACAGTTTTATATTCACAAACTCTATCTGTATTTTCTTTACAGGAGTGAGTTTAATACTATGAAGCATCTGCAACAGCATACCTCTAGTCAGACACAACGCAACACACATTACTATCAATCAAAATGATGCATTGCCATGGCAATGTACTCTGTCATCGACTGCAATAACTAAGCTCTCCAAGATTTCAAGAAGTTTTACATTGCTCTGATGTATTTGTAGCTAATTCCCAAAGTGAGTAAATTCCAATACTTGTAAGTGGTAGATTCATGAATAGCAAATGTTTTGAAAAATGCTCAGAAACCAGTTATATTTTGAGTATGAGTTTGCAGGTAACTGTGTTTTTCCAACAACTCTTCCTCTCTCTGTGTTATTATTCATCATAGAACTTACAGTTCCCTCTATTCAGGGCAACTTCTTCCTAAAAATCTCAAAGTATTATTTAAGTTTTCAAGTTCTCAATATATAATACATGTATGTGGGGAAGAAAAAAGGAAGTGAATCTTTAGAGTCATTTAAATGGTAGATTAGAAAAATTTAGAATCTGTGAAATGCTAAAAGACAAATTTCTTTAAAAAATAAGATGCAAAAAAGGGAAAGGGAATATTTAAGTTAAAAGAGATTTAAAAAAGTATAACCCCCTTATATAATTGTGAACCTCGGACAGATCCTGACTTAAATAACTCAACTTTATGAATAATTGGGGAAATTTGAATACTGGCCAGCTGTTGGAAAATATTAAAGAATTACTGTTAATTCATCTAAGTGTAGTAATATTGTAATTTTTAAAAAGATATATTATTTAAAGATACATATGAAATGATATGAGTCATGGGTTTGTTTTAAACTAATCCTGTGGGGGTGGAGGGATTCCGTCTTCACTTTTACTGATTCTTCTGATTCATAATTTGTCAGGGCATGAAATAGCTTCACGGGATAATACAAAGGTGCTCATAAACTTGGAGGACATGACTTCACAAATATAAGTATAAAAGAACATGACTTAGAAACATCATTTTACTAATACAGAAAAAAAGGACTTTCCATTTGGGCCACAAACCTATTAGTATTTCTTTCTCCTTCCCCTGAAAAACGGCCCTGGCACCTAGAAGTGAAGCTCAGATCACGTAAGAACTAAGCACGAGCCATCTCCCACCTGGTTTACCGCTGTGCGGCAGTTTGAAGATACTTGCCTTAATAAAATTCTGAAACTTTTTATTCTGCTGGAGTTCTTTAAATAGGCTAACAGCTTCTTTGTGATGGCTACAGAATTCTCCATATATTTTCTTCATTTTATTTGCATTTTCTTCTGAAAACTGAAAATAACATTTCAATGACGGTTTATAAATTCATTTCTAAACACCAAAGGGAAAATGCAATTTTCATATATTTCTATACATTTTTTGCAAATAAAGAATAAACATCATGGTTTCTAAAGCTCAATGCTGATGAACACATGTTAAAATAATTGCCTATTTTTTAATCTACAAATAGACAATCATATTTGTTCTGTCTGTCTATTAATGGGCCCACTTCTTAGCAATATCGTTTTATAAAAGCAACTCATGTGATTTTTCTGGTCTTTTCATGGCATATGAGCAAATAAACTATTCACACTACCAAAAAAAGGACAAACATCATGGACCTTCTGAAGACAATCACTTCTCTTCCCCAAATGCTTTTTAAACTAAAATAAAAGAAAGGAATCAAGAGGTAAAAGGAAGACAGCAACCTAATGTGACTATATTATATTGCACTAATTCAATGATCAAATAGCCAAATGAAAAACATTTGATATATTTTATTCTTTTTTAGTGTTTGTGCAACTTTATCATTTCATTTACAGTTCGAATACTTTTATAGATTGAAGGAAAGGTTATGTGGCGACCCTTAAGGGTCCTCAGGAAGGGCGCTCTCGCTGGCTGGCATTTTCCCTGGCTACCTGATCATGTCCACGGACTCAGCTCTCAGTCAGGAATTTGATTTCTGTCAGCGCATCACAAATGGATCAAGAGGAGGGAATCATTAGCCGAGATAAAAGAGAGATGAATAACTAAGATGCCACTGATAACTGATGGAGAGAAGTCGAGACGGTGGGGATAGATACTTCAATAAGCTTGACCTGTAGAAAAATCTGTCTCCCAGGCATGAACTCCGGGGCTGTGATGGTAATAGGCGTGCAGTACATCTGAAACGAGCCAGTATTTGTCTTAAGAGATGTTGGTAAGACGATTACTGCCCCACTGGGGGAGCAGAAATTGTTGGAGAGCCATCGCCATAAGAAGTATAAGCAGAATTTCGTAAGAGGATTTCTTTCTGGCTGTGACTCCTGGTTGAGGTGGTGACAGGGCAATGATCCAGTCACGTGCTGTGACACAATGGCCAGCCAATGACTGGTGAAAGCTCTCAGGCATCAGTCTTACAAACCAACATCAAGTAAAAAAAAAAACCAATCCAAACCAGCTGTCAATCAAAATGAAATCAATTCCAGTTCTCCATAAGCTTTTCACATGATAGAGAACCCGCCAACCTTTCGGTTTTTGAGGTTAGGGCCTTTAAACCTCTCTTACCTGTTGTACTAGAATATCTCCAATTCGGTTAATGACAAAATTCCTGTCATTGTCAGCACAGGACTCCTGCCTCCGCTCCTTCATGCTATAGAAGAAATGTCTATGAATCTCGAGTAACTCATCCAAACAGGGGAAGATTTTATCCACAGTGCTGTGGTCGAGCTGCAGCTCCTCCTTCATCCCTTTCCTGAAGATCTCAGACATGATGAACAGGGTCTGGATGTGATGCATTTCGGTTTGCATCAGCTCTGAAACACGTGAGCAGAAACAAGCTTTTAAAAACAACGATCCCTGCTGACCTAAATTAGTAGCTAAACACTACAGGTTGCACAAAGTAAAAAGAGGAAATGTTTAAAAATAACCTCCTCCCACTATAAAAGCATCAATTAAACATTAATGTAAGCTTAAATTAGTTGACATTTTGTTTCCAGATATGAGGGTTCTTATAGTCGAGTCCAATAAAGAAGAATCCAATATATCAGAAACTCTTACAACATAACCAGCTAGCATCTTTATGCATCTTTATGTAGGGACCGGGTCTTATTCTCCCTTGAGTGCTCTGTAAAATAAAACTTAGTTTGTTTGGGTTTTTCTGTTTTGCTTTTGGGGGGATTTTTTGGTTTTTTAACTTTTTTTGCATTGAGTAGGCATACAATTAATTTGGTGAATGAAAGACAATAAAGTTCCTCAAAGCAGACAACAGTAGGTCCTTTCTATTCCTGGGTCTGTCTCTAAAATCCCACTATCTCCAGGTGGAAACAGTGTCTTATGATCAAGGGACATCATCGACAAAGTAAGAAGACAACCCATAGAATGGGAGAAAATACTTACAGATCACATATCTAGTAAGGGACTTATGTCCAGAATATATTAAGAACTCTCACAACAACAACAAAAACCCACTTCAAAAATAGGCAAAATATTTGAACAGATGTTTCTTCAAAGAGATATACAAGTGGCCAATAACCATGTCATTAGCTATCAAAGAAACACAACCAAAACCACCACCTCACGCACCCTAGAATAACTGTATTAAAAAGGTGGACAACAAGGAAGCGCTGGTGAGGTGGAGATGTGGAAAATCAGCCTCGCACACTGCCAGTGGGTATGTAAAATGGTGCGGCTGCTTTGGAAAATAGCCTGGTGGTTCCTCAAAAGTTACCATATGACCCCAAAAGAGGAAACAACCCAAAATGCCCATCAACCAATGATTAGATGAACAGAATGTCATATATTTATACAAAGAAGTATTTAGCTATAAAAAGGAACAGAGACTGATACATACTACAACACGAATGAATCTTGAAAACCTGATGCTAAGTGAAAAACTCAGTCACAAAGAACCTCATAGTGTATGACTCCATTTATATATAACATGTCCAGAATAAGCAAATCCACAGAAACAGACAGTAGATTGGTGGTCATCAGGGGCTGGGGGGAGGGGGAAATGGGGAATGACTACTAATGGATGCAGGCTTCTTTTAGGAATGATAAAAATGCTCTGGAATTAGGTGGCATCTGATGGCTGTACAACTTTGTGAACATACTAAAAACCATTAGATTCACTATAAAGGGATAAACTTAATGGTGTGTGAATTAAATCTCAATTTTAAAAATGCATTGTGAGAGAAACTAGTAATTCACAACTTGTGGGAGCACCAGAAGTCCTAGATTAGTATTTCCAAACTCACATGTTTTGAAAAAGAATCTAAAATATCAACCATGGAGGGCAAACAAATCTAAATGCAACTTTTTTAAAGTCATAAACAAAAATCTCTTTAATTGGGAACCCACTAACTTTAAATTATTTCTTACCAGGCTAAACACATACCCATATTATTTCATTTAATCCTTTAATCCATTTATCCATTATGACCCCCTCCTCACTAGAAATGATTACTTTTATCACTAAAAGAGAGACAAAAAAAGGTGAAGGAATTTCCCCAGAACCCAAGTCTTTCTGGCACAAAAGTCCATGCCGTGAACTACCCTACATGATAAATTCATACCAAATGGGTTATTCTTAATAATACATGAAATCAAAAGACAAATGAAGAAAAATTACAGTATAATATAAATTGCATGAGAAATACTAAAGGGGACAGCACCTTCCTTTCCCAAGTAACTCCCATTGACATGGCTCTGGACAGATCTCAAAGCATGCCTGCATCTCATGACACCTGGCGTGCACAGCCACCACCTGGCCCAGGTGAGAAGGGGGTCCTCATTTGCCAATGGGCCTTTCCGGCCATATTTGCATTCAGGCACACCTTGTTTTATTGTGCATGTATTACAGATTGAAGGTGAGACCCTCCACCAGCAAAAAAAAGTATGAGTCACGTTATTGTGATACTTTCTTTGTAGGGGTCTGGAACTACCCGGACATATCTCCAAGATCTGTCTATACACAGGATCATTTAAAACTATGAGCTAGTCTTATCTTTCAAATAATGTGTCTTCTTAGAACCACTATTTAGCATCTACTTTGTACTTGAAAATTTTTTAAACCTCATTTTTATCCCAACTAGTGCATAATTGAACTTCCCCAGATTCAGACTGTCTCCACCCCAAGTATCATGAAACAGTAACATATCACCGGGGTTGAACCCCACATGCAGGGATGCAGCATACCGTCACACACTGCCCTAATCCAGGTGCTGCCAGTCCTGCTGCATTCTGTGTGCACGGCCACCTCTGGTGCGTGCGGGCAAACTACAGGGTCAATTATGCATCAGCCCTGTGCATCCTACATCAACCCATGTGAAACTTTACTGTGATTCATTTGATGGCAAAGCTAGAAGTGTATAGATCATGCCTAAGAACACTTGAAAAGGGTATGAGAAATAAAATCTGCTTTGCACCAGGTACATACAATGCCTCACTTTGTTCTCACAACATTTTAAACCCAAGTATCATTATCCCCACTTTAGAGAGAGAGAAACTGAGGTCCAGATGAGTTAAACAACTTGTCCGAGGTCCAGTAACTAGAAAATGGTAGGGGTGGGATTTGAACCCAGGTCTGAATGTTTCATATTCTGCGTTTCTTCCTCGATAGGACACTGCTTCATCCCAAGGAGCATATCTGAAAAACTTACCAAAAATGACATCCTGTCTTTTGATGACATCCTTCTCCTGCCGACTACAAAACGAGGGGTCCACCACAAGACTCCAAGATTCTGCTTCAAACTCCTGGGCGTCACTGCTGAGGTCACTCCACAGAGAAGAATCCATGACATCTAAAGTGTTTTTAGAAAAGTCTGAAGTAGAGTAACACGTGAAACACAAACAGACCTACACAAGTCCCCGTGTTTATGGATTCATCACACTAAAGAAACGCTCCACGGACATCAAAACGACTAAGCCAAAATACTGTTGATAGGAAGCTGAAGCATCTGAAAACCAAGACTTCACTCATAAAAGCAAAGAAGAATCAGATACGAATACAACGATTGTGTCTATGCCAAAAAAGGACATTTGAAGATTCTTTTGTTTGTTTGCTTTGGCTTGCTCTATTTTAGTTTTACTTTCGGGAACCTTCAGAGTCTACAATGTGCTTACAGAATCTCCAACACACTGATTTCTTCTGCCCCAGGCTATTTTGCACTCCACTCAAATCTGAATTTTGTACGTGTCCACTCGATTTGCTCTGTGCTTGGCTTGCTGTCCTTAATATAAACATGAAGCACAGTGGGGACGCAAGTCCCATGTGAGCACAGACTTTTCTGATAGAATATGACAACACACACACACACACACACACACACACACACACACCCTTCAGGAAAACTAAATTCTATTTGTCCAAACAGCACTCCTGAGAATGATTCCAGCTCAGAGCAGTAAAGACGGTATGACAATGAATATAAAAGGTTAAGAGCAAAATAAAGGAAAAAGATTCCTGGGGCCAAGTTCACTCCTCTCTCTTGTCACTGCTCCCCTTCCATTAGGTTATCTTTCACTTACTGATACCACTTGAGTACAACAGGCAATGCCCCAGATTAAGTCCTAGCCTACAAAACGTGCTCTTCAAAAAAGCTTTTATTCCCCTGGAAGGAGGAGGCAACAGATGGGGATAAATATCTCAGAGTTCCGAGTAGGTCCTCTTTTAACTAACTGAAATATATATATTTTTAATATGTAACCCTATTTCAATTCATTATGGCTGGAAAACTTTTTGAAAGAATAACATACAGTGTATGTCATTCTCTTCATTATGTTTATGACATATGTCCATTAAAATATACATCATATTTCCTTGGTCACTCTATAGAAGTCTTCTTTGGGTTAAATTTTCTTCTTTTTTTTTTAAATCAGAAGAGGCCATACCAGAGAGACACCATAAAACAGAATTCTTTTAAAAAGAACAAAGAGTATTTTTCAATCTCACACCCTTCAGAAAATATCCCTTTTGACGAATGCCCACGGAAGCACAAGAACATGCAAGCACATCTTTTCCTCACCTTCCATTAAGAAAGAATCTGTGGAGGGAGATGAGCCCATGGACTGTAAAAGCTCATCGGAATGAGACCTGCTTCTCCAGGGCTTCCCGTCAGTCTCAGCCTCCAAGGATGCCCCTGACCTCCTGCAGTTGGAGGGAGGGGAGAAGAGTTAGCCCAGCAGTGAGTGGCTCTGAGATGTGAGGATGTAAAACAGCACTGAGCCTTACCTGTCCAAGGTGGTGCCCGGAACGCTTCTGGACAACAAATGGACCTGCGCTGCAGCGTCCCTCCTTGCAGTGGGCAATCCAATCGGCATAGAGGAAGAGGGGTGCAAGGAGAGACCAGGCAGTGGGACGTCTCTAAATGAAGAATCTGGAAATCAGAATGGATGCTTCATGCGTTTTCATAGACGGCAGTAATTACAAGTACAGGTAGTCACCTAAAACCCAGAAAGCTAGACACTCAAATGGCATCTACTAACATATCACATGCTCAGCCCTGAAACCGGCCTCCCTGGCACATCCCAACACATGCTTCCAACATCCCTTCCATTTCACACCCGCTCCTGAGAGCCAGGCTGCAGGCCTACTCCAGCAGGTCCCTTTGGGGACTGTGGGTGGCTGGGGTTACACACACATAAACAAGAAAACGGAACCGGGAAACACTGAGACAGATTTCTCATAAACCACTGCTTGTACTCCTTAAAGCCAGCTTCACACAGGTGCAACGTGTTATTAGCACCATTACTACAGTGCATACTGTGGGTATAAACACGCACACGCACACACAGAGCGTGTCAATGGATTGGAATGACGCTGGGGAGTCTGTTTCTTTATGGGCTAAGAATTTCAGGCAAATAAAGCCTTCAAGCCAAGCTGGCCTATCTCTCTTACACTCTGAAAGCTAAATGGTACTTCAGTATCTCTTTGGTCAGCTCTGAAATTCTATGGGTGTCGATGCATTTACATTCGGTGTGTACCGTCAGTAACTCTCAGAAAATACTTCTGTCCTATTATATGGAAATACGTGTATGGAACTCCAGGATATTACTAGGAATTTGGCAGGTATGCTTTAATTGTGTTCTCATGACTCCCAGGTAAAGAGAGGCAGTAGATGGCATTTTATTAATCTAAGGTGCTTTTTATTTTCATGTTTAACCTTATGGAATTGACAAGTACCTTACAATTGAGGTCAAAGGGACTTCTGGTGTCAGAGCAGGGGGGTAAATGACATCACATTTGTAGGCACTGCACAAGCTCAATCTTGTGCACCTTCACACCCAACCTCATTCACCATGAATCTGCATACCTCACTGTCCCCTTGTCCAAGTGGTTCTAAAAGCACCGGTCACACTTTGTTACAGCTTTGAAATGAAAAGGACCACAAACTTCAAATGCCTGCCACATGGCAAACAACATCATCTGAGCCAGAGGAAACTGCAAAATCTCTCAGAACAAATCAAAGGGTTTCGAACTGGGACTGGTCCTTGCATGCAATGTAAAGAACCGTCAAAGGCTGCAATTACATTCAAGAGAAATGTTTAAACTTCGGCCATGTGTAGCTCAAGAAAAAAAACAGAGCCACCAAATCTAACAATGTGCAAACAAAACCTGGATATGCCCTGAGATGTCACTGCCACTCCAGAGGGGCTAATGAGGTCACAGCCTCAAGCACAACTAATAAAAAGTGCCAGGTTTTCATGAAAATGGACAACAGAGAATGATAAGAATCCACGGATTCCAAACTTGAAAATTTTCCTCCCAACTTTGTGATTGTTGAGAAGTGTGTGTACTTGTGTGGATAAATATGTGCTACTGCCAGGAAAACATAAAATTATGTACATTTAATGTAGTGTTTCTTTTTTCCTCTAAAAGGCCATTAAAGCAGCAGTATATATCATACTAGATCACATGTTAGAACTGAGATAAAATCATAATACCTCCTCCATACAGTCCTCCCTAATATGAAAGGTCATAACCACTATGCTGGACACCTGAAACTAATAGAGAATAATAATGAATGCAAATAGTAATTGAAAATTTACAGAAAGACCATATAGTAATATAGTACCAGGGCTATTAGGCTGCCACAGAAGTTTATGCCATTCCTGACCTCTTTGTATAAATCATAATTATGCCAAGCATATGTTACGAAAGAAGAAATAATTGGGCACATGAGAAAACAAAAGGAGGGGGTATGTTACACTGGAAAAATCTGTGGTATGTATGAAACTGAAAAAATTCTTGTTTTCCACATCACTTACTTCCAAGGATGGTCTGTGGTTTGTTCTTGTTATATTTCTCTTGGAATTTCTGGTAAAGAACATTAGAAACACATAAAATAAGATCAAAGCGCCAATGGACTACAAGAATGTTCACCCAGTACACAAAATAGGATTCTTATCTACATAATTTTCTTTTTTTTTTTTTTTTTGTGTTCTTTTTTTTTTTTAAATTACTTTATTGTTGTTCAATTACAGTTTGAATTTTCTCCCCATCCCTCTCCCCCCATCTTATCTACATAATTTTCACTGTTATTTTGTTTCAAAGAGGAATTCAAAGCAAAAGACATTAAATGCAGCAAAGAAAAATGTTGTAAAAATGAGATGCGCAAGTTATAATGAATGTGTGTCTCCCGAACACATGTCTCATGAATAGCCCAGCTTATTAAAGGCCTAGAGGAACCAGAAGTCTCTCGCCTGTGAGCCCAGACTCAGGCTGAAAGGGGAGTTCCTATTAGCTCCGCCTTTCTCCTACTCGTTTCTCTCCACTCCTGGCTATTCCTCCTGCTTAGAGGACACGACTCTGAGCACTGAGACATCACCCTCGACTTTGTGACCTGACGCAGCATGAGCTGCAGCTGAGGGTCATCATGCTTACTTACATGCATTTCTGACATGCTTTAAAGTGGGAAAGAAAAGAATAGAAGGACAGATGCCTTCATCTACTCAGCCCACCCCCAAATACAGAGAACATTCCTCTAGTCCCATGAGCCTCTCAGTACAGTCCAGGCACCAGTAACCTCTCCAAGGAACTTGTTAAACATACAAATTCTTGGGGCCTACCCAGATCTACTGGATCAGAAATTCTGGACATGGGGCCCAGAAGTCTGTGTTTTAACAAGTCCTGCAGGTGCTTCTGATGCTTTCTGATGTTTGAGGGTTACTGCTCTAGACTTCATTCACATATGCTGAGGGGTTCACCCAGAGAGGCTAACCCACCCACCCTGCGTAACACAGGTGGCCGGCCTGGCGCTTTCCCGCTAGTTCTGAGAGCACACAGTGAAGGGAATAACTACACACTGTCAGCAGGTGTTATTTTATCACCACAGTGATCGTTTTAGAAATAAATCTAGACACTAATAGGAGAGAAACAACCTAAACAACCAAGCTAGACAGAAAATGTACATTCACAAATGACAGAAGTTACCTTGGGACATGGAGGCGCAGCGTCTTTACAACCTTTGTGTACATTTGCATTACAGTCTGAAACAAAGGGAAAAGAGAGAAAAGCATCCATCTTACTTCAGTTATTCCGGAATGAGTAAGACTACATCAAGGTTTTTACTGGTCGTCATAAAAACAGCGCGTTCACATGAAAATATTTAGACAATCTAAAGAAAAAATATTAAATCGCAGGTAGCCCCACCACTCAAACACAAGTGCATTGTTAATAGTTTAATTTCCTTGGAGACATTGTTCCCCTTTCGCACAGGGAGTTATCAATTATGACACCTGGAATGAAGCATGACGTACACTTCTGTGTCTGCCTGAGAACTCATTTACTATGACATGCCTAGATTGTAAGGAATTTCTGACATCTGGCTGGCAGCAGCTGCCACTCCCACACTAGGTGAAATGCCCGTGGAAGTGGAAAGAAAGAGAAACTCACAACACTGCTGAAAAAATATATATCGGGTTCCAACAGAAATTCTTCCTAACTAGAGGTAGCCAAGTTAAAAGGGAAGAGTTAGCGGCTTGCCTGTGTTTTACTTCATGAAACAATGTGCCCTCAGCTCACTGGAAGTAAGGGAACACTCGACCTGCCCCTTTCTGCCCACTGGCTCAGAGACCCAAGCTGTCGCCACAGAAAACTGCCCCCGCATGTGGAATGCTTTCTGCCAGGCCGCCGTCTTCTGGCCCTCACTCCTCTCCCACTCACCAGGACCACCTTGTCCCACCCACCCCCCCATGCTGTGTGTGATAAACCTTTGGTTTATCAGAAGCTTCATTAGAAAGAATTCTCCCACAAGGGTAGACAGTCCCATTTAGGTCCATCAAAGCCACACTCAAAAAGTGTCCCTTGAGCTGGCCAGGTGGCTCAATTGGCTGGAGCATCGTCCAAGCACCAAAAGGTTGCAAGTTTGATTCCTTGTCAGGGCACATACCTAGGTTGTGGGTTCAATCCCCAGGCCGGGGTGCACATGTGAGGCAACCAATCAGTGTTTCTCTCTCTCCCTCTCTCTTTTGCAAATTTTTTTTTAACAGGAAAGGAAGGGAGGAAGGGAGGAAGGAAGGGAGGGAGGAAGGGAGGGAGGGAGGGAGGGAGGAAGGAAGGAAGGAAGGAAGGAAGGAAGGAAGGAAGGAAGGAAGGAAGGAAGGGAGGAAGGAAGGAAGGGAGGAAGGAAGGAAGAAATGTGCCCATAAGCCCCTGTGCAGAGAGCTAAAGCCAACTACCCTCCCACTTGTAGGTCTGCAGAGGCCTTTAGCCAACACCTCAATGGCCCAGGAGCAGAGCCCAGGCTGACCCACAAACTGGTCCTGCTGGCAAACATGGAAATTGGATGGCTCTCTTCTCATTCCTGAACAAGCAAATAAAGAAAGAAAAAAAGGAGCTAGAAGCTACCACAGAACAAAGTTATACTGTAAACAAACCAGCAGAGTGAGCCACAGAGTACTATTAAATCCAGAAACAGAGAAAAATGTAGGTATTTTAAATGTATTCTCCCAAAGAGACCCAAAATATACATAGCATAGGACCAAAGGATGTGAGAGCAGGCCAACAGGATGAGAGGGAGGCGAGCTCTTCGAGACAACAGAGGGCTGGCTGCAAGGAGGGAGAGAGGTCACCAGCAGAACTTAAACCCGAGTGTGAAGAATCAGTGTGACAAGACCATCAAAGCAGCACTTTGAAATTAAACTTGAAAGAGTTCCTCCAGAATGTGGAGATAAAGAAGGGTATAATTATAAATAAAAGGTGCCATACAAAAAAGACAGATAACAGAGCTCACACTTCTCCAAAGATAAAATCTGAAAAATTAGATCAGAAGCAATAGTCAAAGTGACAATGAACAAGAAAGTTTTTAAAGCTAACAAAGAATGCCCCCAAAAGCAGATCAAAGGGTCTCACTATTTCCCAGAAAAAAATAATTAAATGACACCTATTCTAGAAAAACCATATCCATATGATTAAAAAATTAAAAGTCCTCAAGCAGAAAAAGCAGACAAAGCAGGCTAGCAGCAAAGGAATAAGGTCAGGCAGGCCCCAGACTTTTCTACTAGAATATTAAACGCTCAGATAGAATGGACCAGTGTTGACAGAGCATCAAGAAGAAAACTTTTGGCCCATGGACATAGCCAGATATATTGATTTTCTGGTGTGAAAAGGGCAAAATACCCCCTTGGATACACAAGGTTTCAAAAAAACAGACCACTTCAATAACCTTAAAAATAACCTTCTTAAAAAAGGTATTAAGGTACTAAGAGCAGAATAAAAATTAAGGGTTCAAAAATAAATCAGATTTTTTTTTTAAAAGGAGAAAAAATGAACACTGGAACCAGCTAAACAAAGAACCGTATCTTAAAAATTATAAGTAGAGACACAGAGCTGA